>JAVJIF010006724.1:0-259452 GCA_038442645.1 Agave tequilana
CTTTAAAGACGCGACTTTCATGGGGTGCGTCTTTTGGAAATGGAAACGCGACTGATATTCTATAAAGCAGACGCGATGTTCAACCGGCTGGAAAGACGCGAACTTCTTAGAGAGACGCGACTTTTTGAATGCATTTATGGCGGTGATGACGGGGCACGTCCTCGGAGAGGCGCGTCCGTTGGGTGCGAATCTGTGCCATGTCATGATTGCGCTGCCAGTTGGCCTGGGGAACCGCGGATTTCACCTTTTGGCTCGTGGACTTCCCGGTTCATTAAATGATTTGCTTCCCGTGTCAAGCGATGACTCGCTGCAGGGCTATGGTGCGCGATCTTCGCTGCAGAGAAATTGATTTGCTCCACGCGTCAAGCGATGACTCGCTGCAGAACTAATCGAGCCACGCGCCGCGTATCTTCGCGAATCCTTGTGCCTATAAAAGGCAACAGTCAGAGAGAGATCTCTTCTTCTCCGAATGCACTTGCTTAGGGTTTAAGAGAAAAAAAGAGTTCTTCTTTCTCTGTTTCATCTCCATTCTTATCACAATGGCACCTAAGACCAAGCCAACCGCATCCTCCTCAAGAGCGGTCGTCGCCGAGCCCAGAGGGGCGGTTCTTCCGCGCAGGAATTCTCTTTCCCAGGTATAACGCCGCTTAGGGTTGAACTTTCGCCATTACTGGAAGCTCATGGAACCATTAACAGAATCGTCAACACAGAAAATAAACCCTGTTTGATTCTCAGACGCGGTCTCAGACGCGGTCTCAGAGTTGATAACTAAGGCGCGGGTTTGATGACCCGGTGACAGTGAGTCCTGCATTTGGATTCTTCACTTAGAATATTTCTAATTGTGAAGAGTTCGAACGCGGACTTGAAGATTTTTCATCAGGTGCAGGTTTTTGATGAATCTTGCACCTGAGTCCAAGTACTTAGAGAATTTTCATAAGTCTTGGTTTGCAAAACGCGGACTTGATCCTGGCGTTCTGTGACATCAGGTGCTGGTTTTTATGAATCTGGCGCCTGAGCCCAAGTACTTAGAGAATTCTCATAAGTCTTGGTTTGCAAAACGCGGACTTGATCCCGCTGGTCTTACGCCTGGATGCGGATTTGCAGGTCTGGACGCGGATTTGATAATTCCTGCGTCCAGTATTTTTTCTGCGTCTGGACGCAGATTCGCAGGTCTGGACGCGGACTTGATAATTCCTGCGTCCAGTATCTCTTCTGCGTCTGGACTATAGACACTTAACATTTTTCTGATAAAGTGTCTAATTAAATGTCCTTTTCTTTTGCAGTGCCACACCCTTCTGCCCCACTCGCCAAGAAGCGCCACTTTGGACATGTAGGTGGTGCTGACCGTGATCTGGCTTTTGTGCTACAAAGGACAGTACCTGTGACTGCCGACAAGTCACATGAGCGCCAGAAAAGGCTCTCCAATGTTGATATGACGACCTTCGGGTACTTATGACCGATGCAGCATTCACAACGGATGATCGCGTCAAGCTGGAGAAGCCTGCCTTCTTCTTCGGGGATCGTATCGGTGATGGCGGCTATTCCATGTATAATGGAAATTATAGATGGCTCCGTCAGATAGGGGATAGGAGATTCTTTCTTCCAGAAATGGAGAGGATGTTCCCGCTGTCTTATCTCCAGCACATGTCCGTCCCTCGGAAGATGAAATGGGACGTTTCCCGATACGTCCCTGAGATTACCCTCGGTGACTTCGGCTCCCAGAGGGTATACCGTCATGATAGTCATGATAGGGCGGTTCTTGGCCTGTTCCCCGGGTCGCGCAAGTCTGAGCTCCCAGTTGGAAAGATATCAAAACTCGGCACTACCTTCCTCAACGCGTTTATAAAGCGTAGGGTGATTTTCTGGTTGAGTTTCGCGCGCCCCGGTGGGTTCATTCCACCGAGAAGTATTGGTGGCGCAGGATGGTGAGCTTCGTCCTTACCGATCTTGGAGATCTGCTAGATCATGTGGGACTGTACCCAGCAGTCAGGGCCGTGCAGTATGGCATCCTGCCGAGTTCTCAGAACTTCTTCGGGGTCCTGGAGCGTTACAATTCTTTGATGGGGACATTCTTCACCCCGGTCGGAGAGATGAGCCTTGCACTGCACGAGTTGCATGAGGTCTCGGGGCTGGCAACAGGGGATTCTCCCTATGAGGAATATATCCCAACCACTGAGGAGCTCAACCTTATGAAGGAAGGGTCTCCTCAAATGTACAAGACTTATTGGGAAGTGTTATGTCACTTCATATTTGCGACCAGATAACCACTTGGAGGTCGGGAGGAATCAAGCAGCTGTCTTGGGCCAGTTACTTGTTCAACAATGTCAATAAGAAAGACCATCCAATAACTCGACTGGCTCCCAGCTCCGACCAGGAAATTGAAGACAGGATCGACCAGGCTTCTGAAGGCTTCTACACCACGGATTCGAATGAGGACGGTTTCGAACCTGCCATGGTCTTCGAAAGCTTTCACCATCAAGCTCGGACCCCTATATCTGATCGAGCATTGTTGGCGGGCTTCTTAATGCTGTGGCTGAAGCGTTGTGTGGTGCCCACGCTGCCACATGAAGTCATTGTTGCCGACGTGGTGTACCCGGCGGTGCTCCTGGCCTATGGCAGTCCCATAGCCCTTCTTCCGGCCGTGGCGGCTGGCATTCAGAGCGGGTTGCGGGCGTTAACCCAGGCTGTCTGCGAACCCGGGAAGGCTGTCAACTCCCATGGCAAGCCGATCCTTGACTCAGAGGGGAAGCCGACGGTGAAGCGCCCCAACCCTCGGATCGAGCTGCCTTATACGTACCTCATGGCTTGGTACGTGATGCACTGCCCTTCCCTGATGACGCCGGTGCCTTGGAGTGAGGGTTTCGCCCCTTTTGTACAGCGGTTGGAGGGTTCGGACTGGCGTAATACTTATATGTATTTCGTCCGTAAGTGCATTTCAGATGCTTCGAACTACCAGCTCAATCGCTGCTTCCCCGAGATCCCTGGTGCATCTTTTGGGGATTTATTTATTGATTCTGTGGGCCCAGATGACTATACGAGGTTGTCCTCGAGGGTCTTCTGGTGGTTGATCAACATTCGGCCCGGATATGTGCTTTTCCGGCAAGGGACTTCATGCACAATCGAGCCGTACATGCCGAATTGTTTCGCCCGATAGTTCGGCTACGATCAACTCTACGTCGGCAATCCCAATGCTCGACTCGCCTTCGAAGGGAACTTGTTCGAAGGTGCTCGGGCTTGGTACTACAGTGTGGCCGGAGGGACGGAAGCAACTTTCCGTCTACCTACCGAGGGGTCAAAGTGCCGTATGAGTTTCAGCTTCTGCTCCTGGTATTTCCAAGTCAACCAGACACCAAACTTTGTTCCGAAGTATTCATGCATTGAGAGTATCAATGCAAATCTCGAAGCAAGGTCGGAGTCCGGTAAACGCTCGCGAGGCGTCGAGCAGTACCTGAAGGCTCTGAAGGAGGTCGGGAGAAGGTCAAGGGAGGAGCCGCGAGCAACAAGGGCGGAGCCGCGATCAACAAGGGCGGAGCCGCGACCAACTAGGGCGGAGCCGCGCGACCAACCAGGGCTTGACAGGCGGTGAGCAAGCATCGTCAAGGCTCTACTTCCACTGCTGAGCCTGCCCCAAAGAAGGTTCGGAGAGACTTGACGGCCGAAGTTTCTCGATCCGCGGACATCCCTTCTGGTGTTGGGGAGCCGAGGGAGGAAGAGGTGGACAAGGAAGACACTCCCCTTAGTCCATGCCCGCAGGTTACACCGCAGGAGCCTCAGGATTGCAGAGGAAGGGGAGCCTGCTGACAGACCCACCGCCATTGACGAGACCGAGCAGCTCGAGGTCGATATAATGAGCGGAGTCGATGTTGAGATTCCGGGGATTTCAGCTCAGCCTGAGTCTTCCTCAGCTCAGAGGAGGGATGAGGCACAACAGCCTGGGTCTCCTTCTGTCTTCATCTCCAGTTCTCGGATGGCTGACCCCAGCCCTACCACTGGGGTGTTTAGAGACAAGGCTCCGGCTACCGAGGCCTCTCACGTTGAACTGTCGTCTTCCTTATCCACAGAGGAAAGCGATTTTGAGGATGAGGTCGACTATGGTGACGAACCCGCCCCTCCTGATCCGAGCAAATTCTCACACATCTCGGAGGAGGAAATACATGGGTGTGGGCCGGCGACGACGTCACCACCAGCGGTTGCTGCTGCTGAAGGTACTCTTTTCACCTTCTGACCCGATTTTCCTTTTCATTATGAGAGGAGGCTTTAATCATTCTCTTTTTATGCTGCAGGATTGGCTGAGGATACCGAGGCTGCAACCTCCTCGCATATCGAGGAGATGGTGCAAGAGTTGACCCAACCGGAAGGAGTTGAGACTCCAGCTGCCGAGGCAACTACCGAAATCGGGAGGCTTCTACTCTGCAGGAAGAGGAGGCCATTACTGAAGTCAGGGAGATTTCTCCTCTGCAGGGTTCGCCCCAAGGATTCGACATCTCTGGACCTCCAGCTTGGTAAGTAAGTTTTGATGTCCCGGATGTTCTCTTTTTACCATTCTGGCTAATGTTGAGATAACTTGCAGAGAGAACCGAGGGGCCCAGGTAGAGAGTCTGACGGTCAGTGTCCCTCCGGAAGGCCACACGACCCAAGCCTTGGCTGAGGTTTCTGAGGAGGTCGAGCTCACTACCCTGTCATCGGCTGTGGAGGTTCCTGCAGAGGTGGTACCCCCAGAAGCGCCAGTGGCTGCTTCTGCTCTTGCCGTACCCGTGGTCAGCTCAACTCTTGCACCAACAGAGCCGATCAACATCCCCCACCCGTGATAGAGAGGGGATCGGGGAGCACTTCGGATGATGATATCATGGAACTTTTGACACGCCAGGCGGTGCATCAGTTCCTTACCTCGATGCGAACATGCATCGATTCGTCCTGACTAGGGGTAGCTCCCTTGACTTCGCCCAGATGTTTCTCGGAAACCAGGTCGAGAACATCAAGTTGGCCGGAGGCCCTTCGCTAGCTCAGGCGAGTCAGCTGCTGGTGGATCAGCTGGGACAGCATTTGAGAGAGCTTCGGTCCCTGGAGGATGATGCCGGTTCATCCCACGAAGCCAAGAAACGCTGAACAGGCTCCTTGTTGCTCAAGAGCAGGAGCGAAGAGAGGTGGAGGAGAAGATCACCGATAGCACTCGTCTTCTTGAACGTGTCCAGGCTGATCACCAAAGGCTGGCGATTGAGTCCGAGGAGTCAGAGGCGATCATACAGGCCGCAAAGCAGGCTATCCTTGACTCTCGGGCTATTATAGCCAGGGCTGAGGCCATGATTGTCTTTCAACGAACAGAGGCTTGCTACCTCTGAAAAGAGGCTAGCGGAGTTAGAGGTTGCCAAGGCGCAAGCCAAAGCGGACTTCTCTGTTTGTTCGTCCGAGCTGGAATCTCTCCGAGTGCAAGCGCAGGGATTTTTGTCTGAAGCGGATCTGCGGGCTCGAGCTCTCATGGAGGTTGAGAAGCGCGTCAACATAGGATACATCGCCTTAGAGAGCAAATCCGTTCTTTGGCGGACCAGGACTTGTAGCCTTCTCTCTTTTTTTTTTTAGAAAAGGACACTCTGTTCACTAAGAGTGTTTTGTATTAACTTTTATCATTTTTGATATATAAAAGTCTTTGAAGTTTTGGTTCCACCTCCTTTGTTGCCTCGCTGTGGATGAATTCAACTTCTTTTAATGAAATGCGGCGTTGACTCAAGTCTTCTTGATGAGACGCGGCATTGATTCATAGAGAGAGACGCGGTCATCAGTTCATAGGAACTTAGGCAGAACTAAGTCCTTTTGCTGAGACGCGGCGTCAAATCATAGAGAGAGACGCGGTCATCATTTCATAGGAACTTAGGCAGAACTAAGTCCTTTTGCTGAGACGCGGCGTCAATCACAGAGAGAAACGCGAATCCGTCCTGCTAATGAAGACGCGGTTCAAGTGGACGTGAAGGACGCAGTTTTTTGAGTGTGACTCACTGGTCGCAGTCCTTAAGGATGCAGCGCTGGTCTTTTGACTAGGTGCAAAAACCCATCACTACCCATGCAGACGCAGCTCCTCTGATGAAGACGCGAGGGACGCAGCCTTGCGTATTTTCCGACTAATCCCACAATGGCCTAAGTCTTTCGCTGAATTAAGTGCTTTCCCTTAAATGGGCCCCGTTTGCTGAAGGGACGCAACTTTGGGTCACGCGGACATTCCTCTGGAATGCAGGTGGACGTCATTCAGTTTGAAAAGGGGACGCGGATTCCTGAACGCGGCTTTCTCATCTGCGTCTTGATGTAACTTCCCAGGCGTTAAATGCGGCCTGACTTAAAGATTTCATGAGATCTTTCAAGTCTTCACTGATGATTGGAAAACCGGGTCGTCCGTTGTTTCCCGAAACAGTTGTCCACGCGTTGGTTCCTCATTGGACTCAGGCGTTAATGCCTTTTAATGCAAAACTGGCGCTGGCGGTTTGCGACCAGCGTCTGTGACGCTTCCCGAAGCAACGTTCCACGCGTCAGACTCCTATTGACTTTGACGGTCGTGCGGTCATTAAGGCTGACGAGAACCATTAATGGCAGTTATCAGGGGCTACCTATAAATAGGGCTCACCCTCTCCCCCTTTAACAACCCAAACTTAGACTATTTTCTTTTGATTTGCTCTGAGAAATTCCGCCTTCTTCAGAGTTTCTAACAGGGGTCTGTCTCCATGGATGGAGGTGACTCTGTGGATGAAGATGACCCAGAGCTTTCATGCTTCTGTTTGGTCTCTTCAGGAGAAAGCATCTCTTTGATCATCTTTCATGTCCACGTTTTAATGCAGAGAGTTCAACTCTTGATAGAGGCCTCTGCGGGTATGCCTTCTATTGTCTTGAACTTTTTTTTTTAGTCAGACGCATAGAAGCAAAGGACTTTGACTTGTCAAAATTATGATGATAATTTCAAACAGTCAAACTTTTGTAGGGAAAGATCCTATTTCAGGAACTTTCACAATACTGTCAGAGGTGTAATATTAACTTGACAGAGATGAAATAATTTTTTGATGGACCTGCCACTTTATGAGAGAAAGTGACAAGTAGAATTGGTACCCCCAGGGAGGGTGAACTTTTATCAAGTGTTTGGGATTAACTTGATTGAGCTCAGCTGGGGATTTGATGGAAACACTGTTGATGGTGTAGTTTAACCTAACAATATTTTTAGGTAGACTTGTTATTCTGTTGAAGAGAATAACAAGTGAGACTAGACTCGTGAGGAATCTAGGAAAGTTTTTACCGTTAGAGGTATGATATTAACTTAACGGGTCTTGTCAGAAGTGTAATGTTAACTTGACAAGGATGTGAGTCAGAGGTGTGATATTAACTTAACTCAGAAGTGTCACTGTCATAGGTGTAATGTTTAACTTGACAGTGAGGGTAATGCTAGAGGTGTAATGTTGAACTTGGCATTGGTCATTCGGCTTGTATAAGGAAGTCCGAGAGAAAGTCATGGCCATAGGTGTATTGTTTAACTTAGTAATGACTTGATGCTAGAGGTGTAATGTTAACTTAGCATCATCCATTTCAGCTTCGATATGGAAGTCTGAAGAAAAGTGACTGTCAGAGTGTAATATTAAACCTGACAGAAACCTGATTACTGTTTAGAGGTGTGGTGTTAAACTTTAACATAATTTGTCAGAGGTGTAGTATTAACTTGACAAAGATTGACTCATGATAAGAGCAATTTGAGGACCTGTCATTCTATTGGTTAGAATTGACAAGTGAAAATTTGAAGTGCCAGAGGTATAGTGTTAACTTGGCAAATTTGAAAGTTTGATACTCCGTGTAGAGTTGACAAACAAAATTTGTACTCGACAAGGAATATTGAAAAGTTTCCATTACCAGAGGTATAGTGTTAACTTAGTAATGGTTGTATTTTGTAGACCTACCATTCTGTGGATGAGAATTGGTAAGGGATTTTGGAGGAAAGAGTGGAGCCAAGTCCACTTAGGATTTTTAGCAAACCCTCAGCTATCAATGGATTTGAGGTGCCTTTACCAACTACATGAGTTGGGCTAGCCATGCTATTCCCCTCAGCATGATGAGTTGTCGAAGACTTATGTTGGGCTTAGAAGCCAACATTTTCCTCTATCCTTAGCCGTCGGAGGCGTTAGTTATTAATGAAGAAGCTCTTCTTGTTTTGATCAGAGGTGTATTTTTAACTTGATCAGAGGAGTATTATTAAGGATAGTACTTCTTCAGGAACCTGCCATTGATCGGCATCATGAGTGTATCACCATTTGAGGTTATGAGGCGATATGACCCATTTGAGTAGACTGACTCTACTACAAATGGTCCTTCCCATTTGTGTTGGAATTTTCCTTTTGTCTTGTGCGTCATTATCATGGGTCTTCTGACGGCTAAGACAAGATCGCCTTTCTTGAAAGTTCGCACTTTAACTTTCTTGTTGAAGGCTCTGGTAATTCGAGCTTGGTAGAGCTCGATTTGCTGTTGGGCCTGCAGACGCTTATCATCTAAGGCCTCCAGTTCCTGGAGTCGCTGTCGATGCTTCTCCTCTGTTGTCATCTCCGCTGTCAAGGCGACGCGTAGAGATGGAATTTGGATTTCCAGTGGGAGCACGGCTTCACATCCGTATACCAAAGAAAATGGCGTAGCTTTAGTTGGGTTCGCACAGTTGTGCGATAGGCCCATAAGCATTCACCCAGTTTGTCGTCCCAGTCTCGTTGACTTTTCGAGACGAACTTTTTGAGAAGATTGCCAATAGTCTTGTTGAAAGCTTCTGCGAGGCCATTAGCGGCAGGATAGTATGCCGTTGAGGACACACTCTGGATTCTGAACTTAGCGCAGAATCTTTGGAAAGCCTGGCTGATGAACTGAGGTCCATTGTCATGGACAATTCGCCGAGGTACACCGAAACGGTAAATAACATGATGTTTCACGAACTTGATCACGTTAGACGATTTTACCTCCTTCAGAGGGATGGCTTCGGCCCATTTAGAGAAGTAATCGGTTATTGCCAAAATAAATCGATGTCCTTTTGATGAAGGTGGGCTGATAGGTCCGACCACGTCCATGCCCCACATTTCAAATGGCCAGGTAGAGGCCGTAGAGTGAAGATACCCTGGTGCTTGATGGATGAAATCGCCATGCACTTGGCAAGCGTGGCATCTTTTAGCATAGGTGACGGCGTCGGCAACCATCTTGGGCCAATAGTAACCCAATCTTTGGAGTCGATGTGCCAGTTTTGGGCCAGGTTGGTGGGCTCCACACATACCGTCGTGGGCTTCTCTCAATACCTCTTGGGCCTCCTTTGGTGAGAGGCACCGGAGCAAGATCCCGTCATGCGATCGACGATACAATGTTCGTGTAATCGCATTGTAGTAAAATTTAGGGGCTTTCCTTCGAATGGCAGCCGCTTCCTTGGCGTTTTCAGACAGGATGCCATACAAGACATAGTCGATATAGGGGAATCGCCAGTCTTTAAGCTCTGGCCCGGTTGACAATTCCAGCGCTTCTTTGCCTTGACAATCTCCCTTTGACTCCTGATAGACCTCGAGAGCATTTCTCGGGCAATACAGGTCGTGGCTGTAGACGAATATCTTCTCCATTGCTCCTGCTTGTCATATTCGCAGTGAGCTCCGGGTACTCAACGTCAGAGAAGGTTCTCCTTCTGTGAGAGCGTCTTCTTTTAGCTGACGGGGGAATCAGGGTCAGCTGTCTGACTAAAGACTGCTGGTGCACGCCTGATCCGCAACGGCACTCAGAGAGCATATGGATGAGCCATTGGCAGCAACACGACGAAGTGGCCTGATTGGCACTTCTTTTCTTCGTCAAATAATCCCTCAAGTCCATAGGAGGGAGATTGAAAAAGTTAGCCTCGCAACGTCGAAGACGGGAGGCATCCATGTGCTGTACAGCCTGGATGCAGGCTTCAGGGACGCGGTTCTTGCGCCGCAGCTGTTCAGCGCGCGTCTGGCGTCTCTGTTGAGACAAGACGCGCCTGTCGCGTTGCTGCTTGGTGTGTCGGGGCAGAGACACTTGAGAGAGAGTAGGCTGCTGGGCCCCACGCCTATGGGCGCGTGCCTCTTGTGCTTGACGAGGCACAGAGGCTTCACCTTGGCGTTTGGTGAGTTGGTCCTCAGAGGACCTAACTGGAGGAATCTCGCGTTTGGGCCGCAAACGCGGACTTCGCGGGGGCGAGCAAGGCGCCAGTTTGTATGCTGCGTCCAGCCTCAGTCAGACAACCAGAGGTTCCAGCTTGCAGCTGGCGCGCGCGTCTCCTCTGTCGACGCTCGGCGTTCCGGTTGCGTCGCGGTGGTGGAGAGAGATCAACAACATCCTGATGCTGAACATTAGAGATTTTAATCACGCGGGTCTCTTGAGAGATGCTGACGCAGGTGTTCGGTGCGACGCGGTTGGTCGCAAAGGCAGTTGTGCCTGGGACTACGCGAGCCTTCTGCGAGGCGTTGGCGCGTGTACCTTGCTTGGCACAGTTGGCAGTAGGGGCGACCGAGAGAGCCACAGATCGGGCCTCGGGGCCATTCCCCGTCAAGACCCGGCGGCAGATGCGGGTCTTTGGGCTCTTGGAGCCGGAAGAGAGAAACTCTTCGTACTTCGCCTGGTCGAACTCGATGATGAGTGATTCGACCATCTTCCCCTTACGGAGGACGTCATCCTGCGCCACGATTTGCTCATCAGTGACAAATGTAGTCCCCAGCGGGGTCGCCATCTCTTGTACGTGCCGGAAAAAAAAAGAGAAAGAAGGTATTTACTGTAAAGTTTTCCTTGAATCAGATGAAAAGATTACAACAAAAACAACTTTTCCTTCCAGTTACAAGGGAGGGAGGATGTTGAGTCTTGAATCCTCCCTTTGTTTAATGCTGGGTTCTTCATGTGACGGTGGAGAGTGAGTCTTGTTCTCCGTTGACCGGATGACCGTCGGGATCGTCAGGGATCTTCTCTTCGGCTGGTAGAAAGAGTAGCACAGCTCTTGTCTACCAAAACCCTCAAAGAGAAGGTAGGCAAAGAGTAGCTTGTACGCAGCAGGCTTGACGAAGAGTTGAGCTCTCTCCTTTTTCTGCTGTGTCTGGTCGTCTCATTGCCGATCCTCTTATCACCAAATGCCTTTGATTGCTGATCGCCAATTGCCCAATTGCCAATCTCTCTATCTCTCGATCGTCGATCCTCGATCCTCTCCCCTCTTATCGTCCCCTCGACCTCATAGCAAACGAGTCTATTTATAGAGGTCCTAGGGGGTGAACGTGACCCCTAAAAATGCTCCACGATGAGGGGCTGACCTCCCCGCTATGTGGGCGGCGACTGGCCCCATAACCAGGGCGGTTATAACTGAGACGCGGGTTTCAGCCCACGCGCCTTGAGGTTGGGACGCGGGTGTCGAGCCCACGCGCCTTGATGCTGAGACGCGGGTGTCGAGCCCACGCGCCTTGATGCTGAGACGCGGTGTCGAGCCCTTGCGTCTAGAACTTGAGACTCTGCTTTTTTAATGGCTTGTCTTTTAGTGATTTTTTTTTAGACAGCCTACAGCCATTCGTCCACATACCTCTCAAGCCTGTCCACCAGAAGCTCAAATGTGGCAGCCTGATCATCCCCTCCAAAGTCTCGAATGCTGTCAATACTTTGAGAGAGGACCACCTTCAAAGCGGAAAACGAGGTAGTCGAGCCCTTCAAGACTAAAGTAATGGAGCACTTCAAAGTTGTCGACTAGCTCAGCTACGAATTCATTCTTGGCTTCACTACTCCCGGGGAACGAGGGGCCCCTGAAGGCAAAGCTTCCACCGGTTTCATTGACATAACCGTAGAGGGAATGACAGGAGTAATAACTAGAGAAATATGTGGGATCGTCAATGATCTCGGAGAAGTCCTCATAGAGATCAGTACACTAGCCACAATCGATGTAGGGCTGGTGACGACTTCCGGGAGAGCTGGCTCAAGAACTAGTGTTGAAGAAGTAGGACTGACAATCACCTTCAGCTTCGCAATTGGCAGGATAGGCAGCGCTGGTGAAATCACTGGCATTTCACTTACCGATGTGGTTAGAAGTGAGGTTGGTTTCGTAACCACTATCCCCTCGGTCTCTTTAAGACCACTTGCCGGTCCAGGTTGATAAGAGGGCAAGCCGTGATACAAGGCATCCAACTCAGCAGCATCCGCCGCGGTCGAAGTACTCGCATTACCCCTGATCCCCTCAGGAGGATTGGCTGGCTCCCTTGAAGTCGGTGCACCCAAAGGTGGAACACCTGTAGTAAGACTCTGTTTAAGTAAGGTATAATGTATATCAGGAGAGAATTATTCACAAAAGGTCAAAATACTACCAAAAAATGATATCGCCTTGGCCGCAGCTTCTCTCCGAACTTCCTCGACGTTGGCATCAGTCCCCTCAGGCTCCATAGGAAATTTTTTGGCAGAATCAATATGGACGGCCGGCTCACCTTCACTCGCTGAACCTTCTGTAGTCCAACCTAAAGAGCTGGAGGCCATGAGATTTCCTTTTGAGGTCCCAACACCCGAAGGACCGACATCGGCTGCATCACTCCAGAGTCTTCTGAGGCGACGAAATAGCTAGCCATGTCACCTTCTTTATAAGTGAACAGGGGATCATAGTAATCTCCCTGTTCCCCTACAACCTCGGCTCTCGAGTCTCTTATCGTCTCAGTTCCTGAATCATAGGATTAACAATGAGCTGTATGAAATATATAAGTATATGCTGCAAGAACAGGACTGGTCTTACTCAGGTCAGGAACAGCTTTATCAATGGTCTGCCTCGGAGCCGACAACCTAATGACTAATGGAGCAGGAGGAGGAGGCGCCACGGTTGACTCACCATCTGTAATAATGGTGGGAGTGTAGCGACGAGGCCTCTTCACTATCCTCTTCCTACGAGATCCACCTTCCCGCTTTCGCTTGAAGTGGACGTCGAGATCTTCTTTCTCCACTTCTTCTACATCAACATGTTCCATGGGGGCCGTGCCTACCCCACCAGGAGCATCAGGTGGAACCTCAGCACCTACGTTTCCCTCAAAACGGGGACTCTCTGCATCGAAGCCTCACTATCAGCTGTGGCGATGAATTTTCCGAGGCCTGGCACACGGACCCTTCTGCCCTTACCTCTCTCAGTGACTTTCCGCTTCAGCCGCTGAGAGATTAACTTTACGTCAAAAGAGTTAATAGAAAACCCGGTTGGTGTGGAGTTCGAAGTTCTGTACCACTGACAGAACCCCAAAGTTGTCTGAGGATTCGGAGTCCTCAGCGGCATGCATAACCGCGCCTCAGTACAGCTAGTGATGTAGAACCGCCAGGTACGAGCACCATCAATGAGGCTCCCCATAAAGGCCAGATTGGTGTTCGGGTTACCTACGTACAGTTGGTCATACCCGAACTGATGAGCAAACCGACACGGGACGTAGGGTTCCAAGTAGTAGGTATCCCCACTCCTGTACACCAGATGGAATAGCCGGATGCTAACCAGCCACTCAAAAACTTCCCGGCTCAGCGACGTCTGCCCATCTCCTACATCCTTAAATTCTTCGCCATAGCCTGCACCGCGGTGTAAGGAAAGCAGCGAAAAAGACTGTAAACGTCATACCGGCTTAGCAGCTTGCGAACCGCGGCCACATAAGTCATCAACCATGAACACCCTCGAATCGACGGAGAAGCGCCATCCGGACACCTTCTGGAGGCTCCTCACGGCTTGGATAATGGAAGGGCAGTGAAGGGCGAACCATGCCATCAAATAAGTGTATGGCAAATCGATCCTGGGGTTTGGTCCGTTGCAAGGCAGGATAGTGCCTTTGCCCCTCTTCGTTACTGGTGGCCTACAGAAAGCCTCCGTCAATGCACGAAGGCCCGCTGATTACAACATACCATTGCCGGGAGAAGTCCAAGGGAACGACCATGGACTAAACGAACGGTCGACAATAAGACGGTCGGAAGGATGACGCACTAGAGGGAGAGGGCACCACACATCTTTTCAGCCAGACCGATAAAAAATCGGCCAAAAGTGCCTTCTGAGACAGCGGTCGACGAGCCTGATGATGGAAACTCCGGAGAATATCACCTTTTTCATAAGGTCCATCATCCTCTTCCAAAATCATATCCCCTTGGGAGTGTTCTTACATCCTTCGGAAAATGTCCTCATCTGTAACCCCGCGTGAGCTGCCGCAGGAGCATCTTTCAGGTGGGGAACAAATAATTCCCCCAGCTCTTCGAGCTGCATGAAACTCCCTTATGGCTCCCGTGCATACTCGAGTAAATGTGGAGGTGGCACATCAACTCCCGGTAAGTCTCAAACAAGGCGGGCTCCTGCTTCTCCAGAAGTGCCAATTCTGTCTCACACGGGAAATATTCTTCATATGGGAGAGCTCTCAAGGGCAGAGCAGAGACTTCCCATATCTCGTGCAAAGCCATGCCCAATTCGCCTACAGGGGTGAAGAAAGTCCCCGTAGCTGGGCAGTATAACTCAAAAATGGCGTAGAAGTTCGCTACGCTAATCTGGATGCCGTAACAGGTTGCCCTGACAGCCTCGTAGAGTCCCAATCTCTCCAGGTCTTCTTCAAAATGGGCCAAGACGTATAAGGTCAAGTCCCTCCACCATGCCTTGAGAGAGTGAATCCACCAGGGGTCCTAAAATCAGTGGCTGGATAATTACACGAGCTTTGAAGAACTGATTCCCAAAAGTCTGAGCCACCGCGGGATTTTCCCCCACTAGAATGTCTTGGAGAACGTTTCCAGGGTGGAGACCCAATATACAACGAGGAGGACCCGCCCTTGTGTAACCGGGAGACGGAGCTATCAATTCCCCACGTGAACGGAGTCAGTAGTCCGAGTCACTTACCACTGCATCTTCCGAGCCTTCGTCACGCACTGGAAGAAAGACAGTGAAAAATGACGCTTACTAGATGGGAGATAATACTTCTCGCCATTCAGATTGAAAATCCACTGCCCCTCTCTGGCTAGCAGTTGATGATCAGTATCTGACGCTGCATCCTCGACATAAAGCTGGGCTTCCGATAGACTTTTCGGGGCAGAATCTTCAAGGGGAGCAGTGGTTAAAATACTCCTCATGGTACGCTGATCTCCAGCATAGATAAGTGCATCCCGACCGGAGCACTTCGCTTACTAAATAATGAAGCCTGCCCTTGGAACTGCAGGCTAACATTGCCGTCCAGCCCCTGGCTGTTCCAAAGAGACTGTTTAGAGGACCCGGAGTATAGTGTACTGCAAAAGTAAGAAGAAATCATATTAGTTCATTTGCTAAAGAAAGCTAAAGAAAGAATATAATTTTTGCTGAGGCATAGCTTCGCTCTCCCGAGCGAAGCTAGCCTAGCATTAGCTTCGCCCCGAAGCTCAGCTTCGTAATTACAGCTTAGCTCCGCATTCTGCACGAGGGCAAAATGCAGGAGATATCCAAGTGTTATGTTCGCCCTGGAAGCTTCGCCTAGCATTCTATCGCTGAACAGAATGCGAAGAAGCCCTCAAGGGCTAACTTCGCCATAAGGGCATTAACGCCTAAAGTTATTCTAAGGGCTTTAAAGTCCTTTTTCAGCTGCGCTCTAAAGGCTAGCTTCGCATCCTGTTATTCGACAGGATGTGAACCGCCTAAGGGTTAGCTTCACATAAGAAGCTTGGAAAAGAAACCATTCGGTTCCTAAGTTTTTAGTTGAGAAAAATTAAGGGGAATTAAATCCCAGCAAAGAAAATTAAGGGAGTTGAACTCCCTGAGATCACTGGATCATAATGAATCGTTCTAGATTCATCATGAAATGCCAAAAATTGGCTTCGAAAAGAGATAAAAATATCTAAGTAAGAAGGAAAAATCCCTACCCGCAATGGGGCGTTCAATGACCGGAGGATGAGGAGGCCTCTCTGTCGCAGAGGTCGCTGCCTCTTTGTCTGCTCTTCTTTTGGGAGCCATAGAAGAACTGAAAAGTTCTTAAAGTATCAAACTAAGAAGAAAGAAGAAGAAGAGATTTCTGTTCTCTGAAAATTCAAAGAGAAGTTATTCTTTCTCTGTCAGTCCAATCGGGATTTTATAGGATGATGATTGCCTAAACTTTGCCTCCTCGAAAGGAGCGCAGGCGGTCGTTTCAAATTAATTTGAACGGTGCCTAAAGCGCCTTCCCGAGAAGCGTTACTTCAGCCTCGCTAAGGGCTAACTCCTCCGTGAGTTCAGCGTTGACTTCGCGCGACGCTTGAGTAACTTCGCTGAGAAACGTGCCTTAGCTCCGCTAAAAGCACATCTCTACCTTCACGGAAATTGCGTGTTAGCTTCACCAGAGACTTGTTCCTAACTTAGTTGGGAGTCTGTCCCCAACTTCGCTGGAAGTTTAGCTCCGCCGAGAGCTTTTATTTCCTCCTAAGGAAAAGACTTACCTAAAGCTAGTCCACTCCAGGTGTTCTCGAATCAAAAAGGAGGGAAACAAAGCAGATAAGCAGAAAATAAACATTTTTATTGATTCGAAAGGGAAGATACATTGACACTACATCAAGGTGGTCTTTCGTACAACTGAATCATTGCTCCAAAGGCATACAAGTTGTCCTATCTACTTCCAAGGTGATAAGCCAAACCAACTGGACACGAAAGGCCTTCCTCCTGCACAAGGCCGTAATCCTTCGCTTAATGACAGATTTTGTCATCAAGAAGCTGGATCTTCTTTGATGAAAATGGCAAAGGACTTGTTGCCACCAGAAAGCCGGATCTTCTTTGATCAAAATTGGCAAAGGAAGGATCCGAGACCTTACAGATGACGCCCGACTACCAACCCCTTCCCGAAGTGGATCATCTCGGATAAGCAACTGCCAACCTCTTCTTGGAACACGCATCAGCTGCTCCAGTATGTTCCTCCTGCTTAGGATTAAAGTTTCAACTGGAAGATCAAGAGGCAAGTTTCTGGTCTCTTTCATTAAGATAAAAGACTGGCGGGTACAGTTCACTGCAATGCCAACTGGAAACAGGTTAGCATAAATCAAAGAGAAAACTGCAAAGACGAAATGCTAAGTCAAATTCTTTGGGCGAAGCAATTCATATCGATCCAGTGGTGCTTCAGTTAAGCAGAGGATAGCCTCGCTTGCACAGTGATGATGGACTAGCTCAGCATAAGCCAAGTCTTAGCTCCGCCAAAAAAGGACCAAGTCCTAGCCTTGACTATATGGCTAAGCCAGACTGGTCCAGAGGGACGCAGTCTTAGCCCCACCTATATGGTAAGACTGGCTCAACATTGAAGAGACTAAGTCCCAATTCTTGCCTATGTGGCGGATTTAACAGGCAGATTCAATAGATCAAGACAGGAACTCTGCATGAAAAAGTCTTTTCCTGATCAAGCGAGAATGATAGCTTCGCCGAGAAGCTGAAAAATAGGGTTGAAACCCTTTTCTGAAAATCAGCCAAATGCAAAGATCAAGGGAATTTAATCCCTAAGATAGCTGGTAAAGCTAAGGGAGATGAACCCCCTGAAAGTCATCGGATGACCGAGACTTACCAGCTCTTGGCCGGTTAGTGACCAGAGTGGGCGCCCCCACTATTTCAGAGATCTGAGTCTCCTTTCCTGGGCAACGAGGAGATGTCATGAACAGACTTTTCGGAAAGAGAAAAAACATGTTTCTCTGAAAAGGACTTCAAGTGTCCTATTTATAGGCCTCATGGCCTGACCACCCCGCTGACGCTTCAAGCATAGGAGCGCGGGCGAAGTTAAAGCATTTAAATGCTTAGCCTCGAGAAAGGGAATAGCCTTTCTCATTAAATACAAGAGAAGTTATTCTAACCTCAGAAAAGGGAGCAATCCCTCTCATGACTAGCCAAAAGCAGTTAGTCTCGGGAAAGGAACGTCGTTCCAAACACCGAGTTAACACGAAGCTATCCAGACGCGAAGCTACCCAAACGCGAAGCTACCCAGAATCGTGAATCTACACGATTCCTCGGCGAACTTAATCCAATCTGGAAGCAGAATTGAAAGCGGAGCTGAACTCAACCACTATGGTGACATTCGCATTTCACATATCGTCAATCAAAGCAGCTCAAAGTATTTCAGAATCTGAACCATTCCATTGCAGACTTATGAAAACTTTGAAGGGGGTCTTGTTGACACTCTAAAAAGACAAGCTTCCTAACTGGCCTGGACAATATCTAACTTGTTGACATCTACAAAAGACAAGCGGCAGACAAGCTGACGACCAGTTCTTTACCCATCTCGAAGGGACGTATCAACAACTTGGACTCTACTGATCCAGTAAAGCAGACAGTAAGCCAAGAAAAGCTCGTGAGAAGGCCCAAGCAGGTCCAGAGACACTAAGTTAGCTCAACACTTAGTCTCGCACGAGCCTACGAGATAAGTCTCGCATAAAAAGCCAAAGTTGCTTAGCATCGCAGGAAGCTCCTTCACAGCCTCGCTGCGAGCTAACTTACAACTTCGCACAGAAATGCTCAATTAACTCCGCAGAGAGTTAGCTTCGCTCGAAGCCCCATGCTGCTGCGCAAAAGGGTAATTGGTAGCTTGCCACAAAGTTATCCAGCTCCGCTGAAGAGCTTTCCTTCTAACTTCGTCAAATGCTTCTCCCAGCTCCGCCATGAGCTCAACGCAACGACTCCGCTGCGGGTCTTTTATGGTCACCTTTGACCAATCAAATCTCTAGATGAGATCAAATCTAATTAAGATCAGATCTAATTGAGATCAAATTTGGCAATTGTTTGTCATGATCTTTTGACTCTCCCAATCAAGTGAGAAGATCAGGGGAGATCTTTCAGTTATTTGGAAATTGAAGGTTCACCTAGAGGGGGGTCAATAGGTGAAGGCTAATCCAATGGTCACTTAATGATGAATGATGAAAATAATGCGGAAGCTAAAAGCAATTATGACCAAATAAAAACTTTACACTAAACACTATGTATAACACAAGAGTGTTGCCGAATTCCCCGTGAAGGGCTCTGGACAAACTCCTCTAGATTCCCCTTGAATGGGTTGAGGTGCCGCGTTGGCTCTCTTGGTTGAATACAAGTGTTAGTAACAATCCCAAGCAAGTATATCAATATGAGCACAAATGGATATCTAGCATATAAAGATGAGCACAATAAAAGTATGCAAGATATAAAAGAGACAAAGAGAGAGAGAGAGAGTGAGCAATCGCAAACACAAGGGTATGTTTCGAGGTTCGAGCACACTTGCTCTACATCCCGCCTTCGACACACGAAGGATTCCACTATGCAAGATCCCAATGGATCTCTCCTCGGTGCCGCAACACCTACAAGCCCTCGGACTCCCTAGTCCCGTACACACGCAAGCTCACTAGCTCGCCGAGGCCGCACCTCAAACAAAGAGTTCGCACCCGAACCCTAAACAACCACGAGCACACTTGCCCGTCTCCTCAAAGAATAAAGAAAAGATCTTTAGTGATCACAACACTTCGATCACCTAAAGCACTCTCACTACAACACACCTATAGGATGAATAATCAATGGATAGCTCAAGTGTGGTGTGAGAAAAACAAGGATGAAAGCTATGGTGAAAAACTCAAGAATTCTCTTTTAACACACTCTAAATAAAACTCCCTTTAGATTGGAAGTATTAGCTCTCTATTTTGTGGAGAAAAACTCTTCTGAAAGAATAAGAAAAACTGGCACTAAAGGTCTCCAAAATCTTCTTGCAAAACAGTCCACAAACCCCCAAATATATAGGCTGTCAAAAACTAGTCGTTGGGGCTTTGTCAGAACTGCCGGTCGACGGTGCGGTCGACCGCCAACGGTCGGATTTCTGACCGTTGGAGCTACGGTCGACCGCCTGGGTCGACCGACCCACTGGAGCTGAGAGTCCAACTCTCTGTCGGTCGACCCGTGCGGTTGGCCGAACTTTCCAGAGAGCACTGCTCTCTGGAGCTGTCGACCGGCACGGTCGGCCGTCCTCCAGTGCACAAAGGCGTGCACATCTGTGCACATCGGTCGACCGGTCCGGTCGGCCGACTCCTGGATTAGTCGACTTGTAAATGCTACTAGTCGACTTATCCGAAGCCTGAAACAGTTTTCTGGGATTGAAAAGTTAGTCTTTTTGGCTTAAATAAAATCCCATAAAATACTTAAAAATATACAAAATAGTTTTACCAATATACTTTGATATACAAACATGCTTGCACAAAATCAAGGCATATTATAAAAGATTGGACTATTTTTGTAACTTGGAAATATTGGCTCATGATAAAAACTGTTTTTCCAAAACAATATTTTTCCAAAACATGTTTTTCCAAATCTTCGTCAAATACAAAACAAGATATACTTTTAAGGCATAGTGTGTATGGATATGATCCACTACACAATCAAGATGAAATATCTATGTTTTTGTCATAAAGCTCTAAACTTGGTTTTTGGTTGAAAGATGTAAACGTGAATATCAAAAACCAAATAGTATTTTGTCACAAAGAAAAAATCTTTTCTAAACTAAAAATCTTTTATGAAAAGACAATTAAATCAAGAGTGTGTGTGCATGGTATACTTGAGCAATCCACCAACTATCTATCATTTACATTTTACTCTAAAACAAAAAACAAAATCTTATACCTAGACACAAGTCTTGATCTTGAAGTCTTCCCTTGAAGTCTTCTCATCTTCTTGACTTGGTTCAAGCTTGATCCAAAAGCTCCTTGGATCACACTGTGCTAGCTCCAAATCTTGACTTTTTATCCTTTGTTGAGCTATGCACCTACTAAGATCTTGATAATGAATCTGTCACTAATTAAACACAAGATCATTAGTAAACATAACTTCATGAGTTGATCATCATCAAAACTAGGGTGATAGGCCTTTGGGCCAACAAGAATCAAGGGAGTATCCCTTATCTAGTGGAGCGGATCAAGAGATCAGCTATTCCTAGCTTCGCAGAAGCCGATTCTAGCCTCGTGGCGAGACTACTTACCGGATGTAAAACAGATTGGTCCAATCTATTTCCAGATTATCAGGGTCATTATACCCCTACTCCTTCTTATAAATAGCCTACCAGGGGCGAGAGGAAGAGAGGCGGGAGCTAGAAAAGAAGAAAGAGGCTGAAAAAAGAGAGGAAGACCGCTAAGGATAGGGATCTACTCTCTTACTTTCAAGAATTCAGAGAATTACTTCTCTAATCAGAGTGCTAATACCCTAAGATCTTCCTCCCTCTCAAGGAATTTTCGGAACCAGGCGAGAAGCAATTCCCAAGTGGAGGCAGCTCGAGAAGTAACAAGAGGGCTCTACCGACCTTCTGTTCCCCGATTCTTCAAACCAGGCGAGAAGGGAATCCCATCAGGTAGTAGTCCAATTGTCTGATCGATTGCATCGTCAAAGGGATAAAGTGATCGCGCGCTGATCAGATTCCTACCAGCACACTTCCCTAGAAATCTCAGAGGAGATCTACCTGTAATCTTCTTACTGTAAAGAATTACTTGTAATTTCGCTCCTTGACACTTTTTTGTAAGTTTCCTCCTTTGCAAAATCAATAGAAAACACAAACTTTTGAAATGGAAAACCGTTTTCTCCAAAACTCAAATGGATACAAAAACATGATATTGAAACAAGTTTGAAGCATATTGTATATGGATAGAATCCAATATACATATAAGATATATATATATATATCTATGTTTTTGATATGAAATTCAAAACCGGTTAAACCGAAAAATAAACTTTAAACTTGTGTGTGTATGTGAACTTGAGCATATCAATACTATCTACCTTTATATAAGATCTAAACAAACTAAACTAAACACACACCGAAGTCTTCTTGTCTCCAAGCCGACTCGATCCAAACGCGATCCAACGAGCTTAACTCCAACCGAGTGCTAGATGCGATCTTGACGCGCGAGCTCTTGAATCAACACATGTTAGCTCCAAAACTCCTTTGTTGAAGCTAAACACCTACTAATATCTTGGTCAACAAATGAAACTATATAAACACAAGATTATTAGTAAACAATAACTATATGAGTTAATCATCATCAAAACTAGAGTGATGGGCCTCTGGGCCAACAATCTCCCCCTTTTTGATGATGACAAAACTCATAGAGTTATATATGCATGGATTAATGTTAAGCTTCATAGAAGCTCCCCCTTAACTCATGCATAGTAATAAAAATAAAGATATTCAATGAATGCTCATAATTAAACACAAATATATATGCATAAATGGAAGTAAACTTAAATAAACTCTCCAAACACTTCTCCCATTTTTGTATAAACAAAACATATATGCATAAACAAGAAAATAAACATGCATATATAAACTCTCAAAATTCTTCTCTTCCTTTTTGTCAATTGATCAACAAAGGGGCGAAAACAAATCAAACAATGTTTAAGATACCAATTGAAAATATACCAATTTATGGTACAATAATATATCAAAAATTATGATACCAATTGAAAATAAATAAAAATTTTAAGATACCAAAAGATAACAATTGAAAATATCTTGTAAATTTTTGATACAAATAGAAAATGAGACATTATACGTTTTTGATATCAATTGAAATATGTATATTGTAAATTTTGATACCAATTGAAAGTAAAAACCAATTGAAAATACAAACCAAATTTTTGGGTAAACGCAACTCATTTTACAATAAGGATACCAAATTGAGAATAATACCAATTTAAGATTATTGATAACAATATTGAAAATGTTAGCATATACCAAAACAAAGTATTTTCATCATGAAGGTGGGATTAAGATACCAATTGAAAATAAAACTGATTGAAAGATAAAATACGAATATTTCTCCCTCTTTATGAAATACCAATAAAAACGATGCATAAGCTTGTATAAGATACCAATTAAAAAATAATTGACATTAAGAACTAAATCAAGCTTAGCATAAACATAATTTGTGCTTTAAGATGTAAAGATATTGTAAGCACAAGCAAATCACATATATATGTATGAAAATATAAATACCAATCGAAATCGATACTATTTGAAGTTTGAAGCATACATATATAGAAAACACAAATATGAGTGTACAAACATAAAAATATCATTTGTAATACCAATTGAAAATATAATGAGAATCGAGTGTATAACTCATACCTACCACTCTATTCATGCACACGTTTAAATAGATTTTGAATAAGACACACAAGGTATGGTCACCATCCAACCGCCCTTGAAGGAAGGGGTTTTCAAAAATATGAATTTGAAAATAATTTTAACATGATTGAAAACTCTTCCAAAATGAAAATTTACGTAACTAGTTCTATGATAATTTTGTAAACTAGTACAAAGTTCTTCAAGTAAGAAATAAAGCATGAATGAATTCATGAAAACATGAGAATCACACGATCATTGACACTCACATATCAATAAAGCTCATATAACCTCATGAAACCAAAATCATGAGTAAACATCAAACATAGAGTGTAACAAGTCATGTAATCAACAAAATCACGGAAATAGTGCATTTAAGCTCAAATGAAATTCCTTTATTAAAAACATGAAAATCATCAAAACTAAATATACTTCAAGGTATATGTATGTTTAGTTAAAACTAGAAGTATACATACATATCCCAAACACAAATGAGTCCATAATAGAATTTGCATGAAAAGCAAGTGACTCAAGGGTATACATGTATATCTAAAGTTTTAAACAAAATTAACATATACATGAATCTAAACACATTATCATGAAAAACATGTACAAAATAGGGAATACAAGTTGAAATGAAAGGATCATCAAAACTAGGCTATACTAGTACATCTAATGGGTACAAGTGAGCAATTAAGAACAAACATACAAAAATCAAATGTGGCTCATTAGTTGTACAATATAAACACAAGTTTTAATGAAAACTACATCTAAACAAGTAATCAAAACATGAAGTGCAAAATCATAAACAAACATGATCATTAGAATAAATGCACATAATTTAGAACTAGCATATACAAAGTAGTTAAACAATAGTGAGAACACAAAAGTAATGGTCCATATAAACATGCGTATATCTCAAATACTACATATGTATATCACAAGTCTAAATAATAAGGCATATAACATAATGATCATGAAAAATCCAAACATGCTAAAAATCAATCAATGAGAGCATGTAAACTAAATATGAGTAAGAGATAGTTATCAAACCATTAGAGCTAATCTCTAGAGCTCCAAACCATAGTAGTTCTCACACCAAACTTTCTTGAAGGTGATGCATTCAAAGTAGTGTCCATCAAGTACAAAAGCATCCACCATCAAGGCACCAATGCCCTCATGTCAAGTGAGAGCCCACACCTACATCAAATACAATAGGGGTAGATTTTGGTACCCATACTCTATTAGGTCCATAGTGGTTAGCACCTTTCCTAACCCAAACAAATAATTTGTTTGCAAAATTTGCATTATGTATTCTATCATAACAAAATTTTACAAGGTGGCCCTTATGTCCACAATGTATACAAGTATACACATGAGCATACATAGTGTCATGTGTGTGAACATGAGAAGCATGTATATGCCGTGAATGGTGTGCATGCATATGAGGATCATGTTTCTTGCGAAACATGGATTCCAACCATGTGTGATTCATGGCACAATGGCTCAAAGTGGAGCCCAAACAATCAATACTCTTCTTTAACATACATATATCATTTCAATGTTAGAAGAAGAGGTGGAGCATGCAATAGAAATACTAGATGGTGAAGCAATATTAGCATGGCAAATATGGAAATCTAAATCATTTTTCAAGGAAATATTTTCCTTAGAAACCAAATCCAATTTCTTTGAAATTAAAACAATTTTATTTTCAAAGATTCATTTTCTTTTAAAACAAAATCGAGTTTTAAAGACAAAGCCTCATTTTTCTTCAAAATCTCATCACAATAATTTTTACTCTTTAAAATTTTTATTCATTTAGGGCAAGATTAAGTTGGGATTTCAATGACTGCCTTTCATTAGAAATCTTATCCCTCTCTTGCAAAACAATATCAAGTTTAGAGGACAAATTTTTATTTTCTTCTGTTATTTTAAGAGTTTTCTTTTTTAAGAGTTTGTATTTTTCTAATAGGTTTTCACAAACAATGGATAGTTCTTCATTTAATGCATCAGCATCAACATAATCATCACCTGAAGAACTAGCACAATCATCTAGATGGGAGTCCGAGTTTACCTCAAGGGAGTCATTCCCTTGGACCATGTAGCAAGGTTGGTCGGATTCATCTCTACTAGATTCCTTCTCCACATATTTCGTCGTTTGTAGCGCGGGAGAGGTCAAAGTGTTTCACACTGTAAAAGCGGAATCACAATGAGAAACAGTCATAAGATAATCTTTACTTAGGGTGCTCCTAAGTGCCTCAAGGGCTTGTGTATTGGCCTCTATATGCTTGCTATTACCAAGATAAGATTTCTTGGTAGTGGCAAGGTAAACATGCGTACCTAGGGCTTTAAGATACATGGACATCTTAACTTTTCAAACATCAATGTTGGAAGTATCATACATGGGAGGGGTCATGAAGTCCATGAGTGTAAATTAGATGTGTGCAAATGCAAATATAGATTAGCTAACCAAGATCTCACTCCTAGGTGGTTAAACCTAATATCAGGAGCGTAGGCTCTGATACCAATTGAAAATACACCTAGAGAGGGTGAATAGGTGTAAGGCTAATCTAATGACAAATGATGCGGAATTTAAAAATTAAATGCAACACACTATGTATAACCAAAGAGTGTGGCTGAATTTCCGGTGAAGGGCTCTGGACTAACTCCTCAAGATTCCTCTAAATAAGAGTTGAGGTGCTATATGAAGCTCTCTTGGTTCAACACAAGTATAGGCACACACAAACAATACCAAGCATATATGTATGATATGAACAATATGAAATAATGCAAGGTATAAAAGAGAGAGTTAGAGATAGCGGATTAATCGCAAACACCAAGATATGTTTCGAGATTCGAGCCACTGCTCTACGTCCCCGCCTTCACACAGAAGGATTTCTACTAATGCGTCCACACAGGGAACCTCCACCGAGGATTTGGGTAATACAAACTTGGAGTACACAACTCCTCTCTCAAACAACAACAACCTCTACACAAGAGGCAAGGCACTAAGCCACACAATATCAACCTCTCAATAAAGAGATAGGCACAAAGCCAACAGAAATCACCTCTCACTAGAGGGATAGGCACAAAGCCAAAATTCCAACAATCACCTCTACACTTAGAGGGATACCAACAAACCCAATGCACAACCTCCTCTACGCTTAGAGAGAAAGACACAAAGCCAAAGCAATGGAAATGTTACAACTCTTGGTGATCACAAAGATCACAAACAACTTTTTCCCACAAAAACAAGATCCTATGATAGGATAGATATGATAGCTCAAGTGTAAGAAAATAAAGTGTTTGAAATGAAAATAATAAAGAAAAACTCTTGGAAAAATACAGATAGATATTGAAATAAAGATCCAAAAACCAATCTCCCAAAGACTCTCTTTTTCTTTGATTTTCCAATACTTCAAAACAAATAAAGAATAAATCTTTTGGCACAAAAACTCTTTTTAAAACTTATTGTTAAACACTTGTAAAGATGAAAAAAATTGCTCGCTAAAACCTTATACAAAACAACTCAAGAGAAGGCATATATATAGCCTCCAAAAATTTCTGCCCGTTGGCAGTAAGAAAGGGCAAAAATGCCCTTCCGGTCGCAACGGTCATATTTATGACCCTTGTGCCTCCGGTCGACCGGCCAAAGCCATTGGTCGACCGGCCAGCACCCGAGAGTGGGGTTCTCTTAGTCGGTCGACCGTGCGGTCGATCAGCCAGCACCCGAGAGTGGGGTGCTCTCAGTCGGTCGACCGTGCGGTCAATCGGCCTTCATGGCTGGCCATGTGCACGTCCTTCATGCACATCGGTCGACCGCCAGCTGATCTGGCTGGGGATTTTGAGTATTGAAAAATTGTCTTTTTATTTCCATTAAATCTCATAAAATCACATAAATTCCATAAAAATAAGTTCTTATAAGATCTTTGGATAACAAACATGTGTGACCAAAACTCAACACATATTACAAACTATTTGAATCATTTTTGTGATATTGAAATTTGGCTTAAACACAAAATCCGTATTTTTCAAAAACCAAACTTTTGAAATGGAAAATCGTTTTCTCCAAAACTCAAATGGATACAAAAACATGATATTGAAACAAGTTTGAAGAATATTGTATAAGGATAGAATCCAATATACATATAAGATATATATCTATGTTTTTGATATGAAATCCAAAACCGGTTAAATCGAAAAACAAACTTTAAACTTGTGTGTGTATGTGAACTTGAGCATATCAATACTGTCTACTTTTACACAAGCTTTAAACAAACTAAACTCAACACAAACCGAAGTCTTCTTGTCTCCAAGCTGACTCAATCCAAACGCTCCAACGAGCTTAACTCCAACCGAGTGCTAGATGTGATCTTGACGCGCGAGCTCTTGAATCAACACATGTTAGCTCCAAAATTCCTTTGTTGAAGCCAAACACCTACTAATATCTTGGTCAACAAATGACACTATATAAACACAAGATTATTAGTAAACTATAACTATATGAGTTAATCATCATCAAAACTAGAGTGATGGGCCTCTAGGCCAATAATATTGTGGCCTTCCTTTTGTTTTAGAGGGATACTCAGATACTAACTGGATATCCGATTTTGAAGAGTTAAAGTTCACAAGTGGATATGCGATCACACTTGGTGGGGGTGCGGTGTCTTGAAAATCATCTAAGCAAATCGTCACAGTTCGCTCCACTACAGAGTCTGAGTTTATTGCCTTAGAGAAGGCAGGTACTGAAGCTGAGTCGCTCAGGAATTTTTTGATTGATATACCAATTTGAAAGAGACCAGCTCCGTCTGTGTCTATTCATTATGATAACCAAGCTACTATTGCTAGAGCTAAGAATAAAATATACAATGGAAAGAGTAGGCATATACGCCTAAGACATAATGTAAAGCAGCTACTGGATGATGGAATCATATCTCTTGACTATGTGATGTCAGATCGTAATATAAGTGATCCATTTTCCAAACCACAGGGAAGAAAACTAGTGGAGAATACATCGAGAGAAATAAGACTCGTGTCTATAACATAGAGTCAAAAATGATAGTAACCCAGCCTATGTGATTGATGAACTCATGAAGTAGATCACACGGGTAATAACAAATCATTTGTTGACTTGGTGATGCACTATCATTATTTTATTATTGAGAAGTCCCTTCCTATGATGTAGATAGTGCAAATTGCAATGTGCAAAGGATGAGTATTAGCTCTTAATGGATTATCATAGCCCTTATTGGGTGGTGTGTTTAATTGTATTGCACACTTGATGGATCCATCTATATGAGTGTGGAAGTGGGGCCGCTTCCTATGAGAATATAGATATATTCTCTGGAGCGCTCATGAATATCCTGGTAGGGCGCATGGCCGATTCGCGCCAACCCGTTTGAACAGGTCGGTTCTAAGAATGATATGTGGGTAGTGGGTCAATGATCCATAATTAGGGAGATTGGTTCATAAAAACTTAATGTTTCACCAACTTTTTGTGGGACACACATACATATCCTATATAGTGGTTCATAGAGCAAAAGTCACATCTATTGAAGTATTGAGTTCTCATATTTCCTCCATATTTGATTCCTCCTCTTCTCTTTCGTTCCTATTATCCTTCCTTTTGATTTTGAAATAGTGGAGATTTGTTAGTATTTGAAGGTATTTTAAAATTAAGTAAAGTTCTTTTAGTCCCACATTGGATAGAAAAATAACTCTTTAGTGTTTATATATGGAGTCCCTCTCATGATGGGTTGTGTGGGATAGAAATTAGAGGGTGCTCGCGCGCACACAAGCCCATTGAGACACAATGAAGAAAACTGGGTTACCGGGTTCGGAAAACCTTAATGCGCATGTGCGCCCGTATCGCACGTGCAGGGGGATACAAATCCGAGTTTCAGAGCTTCGCGGGTGTGAACCCGATAGGCTAAATTTTGTCAATTTATTTTTGGATTTAACATTAAAATAAAATCTTTCCAAATCCTGTCACAATGTTTGGGTCAGAGATAGCTGTTGAGATTCGTATATTTCCATGTCCTGTCATGTCAGAGTTAGCTGTAGAGAGCTCTTTACCCAAGTTCTGCAGTGACACTTTTCAAGACAATATTGTTCTTCTACACAAGGCAAGATTTCTTCCTCTGTCCAAAGATTGTTCTCTGTCAAAGGATTGTTTTCTCTGTTCAAAGATTTTCTAATGATGAAAAACTCTCTTTATAAAGGACTTATTCTCTGCTCTCAACAACACAACTCAACCATCTTCTTCCTCCTCTGAAATTTTCTTAAACTCTTCAGTTATTCCTTACATCTCCAGAGGAAACAAAGCCGAGCTGTTCGAGGGCCTGTGTATTGCGAGTGCACACTTGCAGGGCCAACAATCGTTAAATCCTAGAGGGTACACCGCCATCAACCTGCTGCACCGAGATACTCTCTCAGAGAGACGCGATCTACTCACAAGGATAGTGCTCCGCACGCCTCGATCAAAATAGAGAAGTTCCTTCAAAAGTTTAATTTAAATAGCTTAGCAGTAATTCGTATATTATTTTTCAATAATAAAAAATTTGTATTTGCTTTCTATTTTTTCTTGTTTGTTTTTGACCATCAAGAAATTAATCTGTTGCCAAAGGTTTTTCTTTCAAATTCAGCAAACATCATATGAAAAAAATCTGCAAAAACATATATATTAAGGGCCGTTTGTTTCGCGTAAAAGTCCGTAATTCGTAAATGACTTACAACTCAGTTACAACTACGGCGTTTGTTTGGACCGTAATTCGTAAAAGACTTACACAACCCAATTACCCCTCACTTGCAACTCAATTACCACTCACTTACAGCCAGTTACAGTTAATTTTGTGGTCATGCAAATTTGTATTATTTTTTTATGTTAATATTAAATTTTTTTAATATTTAACATTTTTAATATTTATTTGCAATATTAAAACTTTTTAAATCACCAAGTAGTTAATTTTGTGATCAACTTTTTCACTTACGACTTACACATTACGACAACCAAATACCGTAAAGCACAATACACTTTTCCACATACAACTTTATATTATCAACCAAACACTATAAAGCTTACATGCATGTAACTCATTTACAAATGTAAAAGGCTTTACCAATTACAACTTACGAATTACGGCCAATTACGACAACCAAACAGACACTAAAACTTGTAAATTCAAATTACGAGAAGGTTATCTTATAAAGTGATCAAAAAGAATTTTCCAAAAGGAAAACACGCACGAACTGAGAAAAACCCCTGTAAACCCCTAGAGCCAAAAGGGGGCAAATTAGGAGAAAGTGGAAGGGCAATGGCGATCGAGAAGACGGCGGCGACGAATCAAGCTCCCTCTTCTTCTCCTTCTCTCTCTCGATTCCGAAGAATCGTCCTTGGTTGGGATTACGTCCGGCTCTTAAAGGAATCCAACGTAACAACAAAACCCTAATCGCCTCTCTCTGCCCCTCATCTCTCTGGGTTCCAATTTCGCTAACTCTCTAGTAATTGCAGAAGAGGGACAAATCCGGCGGTGGACTGAAGCGCGCCAAGAACAAATACAAGAACTTCGACGAGTACATCGGAGTGTTGGAGCCGCTGCTCTTTGAAGAGGTCAAGGCCCAAATTGTCCAGCAGAATGACGAGAAAGGAGGTCCTGATGCTTTTTTCAAAGCTAGGCTCTAAATTTTTTGAAGTTTGTTTTGTTTATTCTCACCTTTTTTTTCTAATTTTCTTTTTTGTAGATAGTGCTTGGGACAAGGGTGGGATCGCTAAGTGCGTCGAATCTGATGGGTTTCATAAAGTGGATTTGGTGGTCCGAGATGTTTTTCGAGAAGAATTATCAGAGAATGATCTATTGATCCTCTCAGAGAAAGAGGTAAGCATTGAACATTTGTAATTTCAAAATATTTTGGCTGACAGTTTATTATTTGTATTACCAAGATTTTTTTTGAAGGATTAGTAATAATAGAAGTTTAAAAGTGTTGTGATGATTGATATGCTATGATGCTAATTGTTACTCTCAGGATTGACGTTTTCGGAACTTGACAATATGATCAGTGCTTGCAAAAGAAAATTATTGTAAAGCAAACTAGCAATAATTAGACAAAAGAGTAAAAAATAATGCACACGAAGATTTAACGTGGTTTAGCCCAAACTTGTCCTATCTCTACGGGGAGAGAACTTGAGAGAGTTTTATTAATAAACTTGGTACAAAGAGATCTAATCTTTCTCTTGATGCAACAAGAGTATTTACTTTTTACTTGAATCTAGCCGTAGATTACAAAAGTTTTCTCTCTCTATGCACCTTCAACTTGCTCCTTTCTCTCTTGGTTTTCTCTGGTCTCCTTTGTTTGAGAATTTAGAATTTCTCTGTTGTTTGAGACAATTCTAATGCTTGGTTACAACCTTAATTTATAAGATTTTACAATACAACTCTTATTTGGTCTATGAGATGATCTCAACCTTTGGATGGTAGAAGAATCTTGACCAATCATGTTAGGAGTTGATCTCCTTGATCTAGAAGGATTTTACACCCTTTAATCTTTAGAAACAAACTTTCATTGAGTATGAATTTAATCCAATTCGTATCCTTCCAGAATAAGAAAATCTGCGCCTGTAAAGAAAACTGATTCTGCTTCAGAAAGAGGGTTTGACCTCAACTAGTCCCCGGATTGCTGTGTATAGTCGACTAGTCCGTAAGGCTAGTCAACTAATACCTCCAATTAGTCGACTAATAACTTTAGTTAGTCGACTACTGTAAATTGTTTTCTCTGTATCATGCCTAGTCGACTATATATAGTCGACTAGTATTGTGTATTAGTCGACTAATCAACTGATTAATCGACTACTCTGCATCAAAACTGGATCTGTTTCTTTATGCTTCAAGCCATCGTCTTCTCTAACTTATTTGGATCTTCTTGGACCATCGTCTTCTCTTGAAAAACAAGACAAAATCCTAACAAAAAGATGTCCTTTTGGAATGTATCCTTGCATAATTGCCTGAGTTCATAGCAAACTAAGTTCTATGTTAATACTAATACATTTATATTAGTTGGATTCTTCTTGCAAGCAATAAGAAATTCATCTCATCAGAAAACTAGATTGGAAGTATGCGAGCAGAATGGACTTCGTCATAAAAGAGCTTTTTCTGCATTACATGATAACATCAAGAATTAAACAGCCGTTGCTTGTAACTGAGGAAACTATGAGCCAGAGAGGGGTTTCATAAAGTTGAGAGGGTGAAATTTAACTTGCTTAGCTGCTCAAACTATATGAGCATTGTTCCTTGCCAGCACAGAAAGATCTTGGACGGTTAATTTTTTCTGAACTCATTGGTTGTGTCATTGACTTTGATGATTTATAGTAGAGTAATTGGAGACATGGCAGGTAAAGCCGTAAAGGTAGTCTTGGTTTACTCTAAATGAGCAGTTTGTTATATATATATTTTTCTCCTTCCAATAGCTTAACCCTATTTCTTTACACTGAGCCACAGGGCTCAGTGGCTTATTTCCTGTCTATTGAATAACTCAAGGTTGCTGTGATTCTGCAGTTTACAGTGGGAGAAGTTCCGGGTGCTTATGCATTTGCGCTGGTGGAACATCGTGGTGCTAGAGATGCTCTTACGCTTCTGACCTTCTTAGATGGGGAAGTCAAGAAACTGGATAAAGCTGAAGCTGAACCCAGTACAAGGCTTTTGAAAATGCTTTCAATTTTAAAGGAAAATGATAGGATCTTGTGGATTAAGAAAGTAAGTTGAACTGTCATTGAGAACTTGGAACTCATTTTTCTGATTCCTAGTAAGTCTTAACTCTTGCTTGCATTGTGTGTCACTCTTCATGATATCATTATTAGTTCTACTTAAACTCCTCAAATGCGCACAATATATTTTGCAAACGGTGTGTTCGTTTATGAAACCTAATTAGACTCAATTTATGGTCATTACACTTTGGGCCTGTTTGTTTCGTTGCAAAACGTCGCAAGTCGTAAGTCGTAAAATGAGAATGGAAAAAGTGAACTGTAGCAGAGAAAATATATTGTGTTTTACGGTGTTTGGTTGATAAAGTGAAGTGTAAATGAAAAAGTATATTTTGTTTTACAGTGTTTGGTTGATAAAGTGAATGTGTAAACGGTAAAGTATATTGTGTTTTACGGTGTTTGGTTGGTAAAGTGTAAGTGGAAAAGTTGACCACAAAATTAACTGTAGCAGTGATTTAAATATTATAAATAATATTAAATTAAATCCATTATTGCAAATTAAATTGTATTAATAAATTTGAGATAAAAAATTAATAATTTTAATATTTTATTTATAACAATAATATTAATAAAATATTAGTATAAATAGTAAAATATTACTAAAATATTAACTAAATAAATAATATAAATTTTAAGAAAATCTAAAGAACATTAATAAAATTTTAAGAATACTAATAAAATATAAATATTAAAAAATCTTACAAAAATAATAAAATATAATTATAATATTATAATATTAAAAATACTTGAAAATTATTATAATATAAATTTTATTATAATATTATTGTAATATTATAGAAATATAAAATTAACAAAGTAAAATATAATTATAATTTAATAATAAATTATCATTATAGTATTATTATACTGAATTATTATTACAATATTAACATAATAAAATATTAATATAATAATAAAATATATTATGATAGTAATAAAGTAATTTTTATATTAAAAAATAAATAATTAAATATATAGTAAAGTATAATATTGTTATATTAATAAAATATTAACTCTAAATAAAATAATAAAAAATGGAATAAGTATTAATAAAATAATAAAGTATTAAATAAAAAATATTAAATTAAAATAGTAAATATTAAATATTAAAACAATATTAAAAACAATAAAAGATTAAAGATTAAAAATATAAAATAATTAAATAAGAAATTGAACACTATTTAAAATATTAAATATTTAATAATATTAAATTATATATGATTATCAAGTAACTATTTTGAACTGTAAGTGTACTACAAGTGAGAGTTACATGACCACAAAATTAACTGTAGCAACTGCAAGTGAGAAAATATGACTGTAAAAGTGAGATTTATATTACCACAAATTTAACTGTAGCAACTGCAAGTGGGAAAAGAAGAGTTGCATTTTGCAACTTGTTTTTCAGCGAAACAAACAACGGAAAATGGAAAAGAAGTTTTACGACTTACGTTTTGCGGCGTTTTGCGGCGAAACAAACACGCCCTTTATCAGTCACTAAACGAGTTTTCAGCTCTGTTTTAAACTTTATGGTTAGGTTGAAATCTGGAAGTTGTAGTGACTCTCAGATGCCATTATCCATTGTCCGCTGGAGACTGTTCTTCCAATGTATTACCACTTGCATATTGAAAATTTTCATAAGTGAACAGGTTTTGGCTTTTGAAAACATAGCTGCGAACAAACAATATATTGGGTCCATGATCATTAACACAACCATTACTGCAGACTAAAAAGATGACAATTCTTAGTAGATCTACTGATATACTAGGGTAATATTCACCAGCGATGCGAAAAAAGTTTTTTGGAATGAGTTGAATGTATTTAGCTGGTTGGCTTCCTTTCTATTTGCTATAAGCCTATTTCTCTTGCACACATATACTGTGGGAAAGGCAGTATATCATGATCATTTATCATGCATAGGAAAAATATTCACCTAAAAGATTAATAAATATGTTTTTGGTGATTTTGCTAATAATAGCTGCTGTTAAGAAAGGTGGAACCTCCATCATAACTAATGGAGTTCTTCAGGTTTGCAGTTTATCAACTATCATGCGCGAGTATGTGGCTCTACATTCTGTTGCCTCTCTTCCTTTCAAGGATTTGATATTATCAGCTTCAGAAAACCTGAATGTTGGGAGTTCCGATGATCGAGGATGGAATGTTCCTAGACCACTCATGGATTACCTCAAAGATTACCTGAATGATTCTCAGTTAGATGCCATACATGTGAGTCCTGCCATCAAATCAGCATGCTATGCGGTTCTCTGATGAACCTAACCTTATTTGTTACCAGTATTTTGGCTATTTGGTATCTAGTGTTATTCTACTTTCAAATTGGCAAACAGTAGCTGCTTTTTTATGTTCCTTTTAGTCCTTTTTCACTAGAATATGTATGTTCCTGACGACATAGTTTATTTATTTATTGCAGGCAGGTCTTTCACGAAAAAGTTTTGTTCTAATACAGGTTGGACCATTTTTACATTATCCATAGTGAAAGTACTTTTATTCATTTTATCATGTCTGGTCATGCTTTTTCTTTTTTTGGCGGCCAGCACCTATTGGAAATAACAGAACCAAACCATGCTCATTTTAAATATAATCAGCATTTCTTACTTAGCTACTACCTAGGTATGATAGTTCAGCTGCATTGAAGATTGATGAGGGACATAATGATCTGTTTAGATTCTTGTACGGAGGTAACTTTGGCTTTCATGTTTTTTGGGACATACAAAAATTCCTGAAAAATAACAATTTTACCTCAGATTATGTCCTCACATTTTTAGAATCTCTTACAGAAAAATTTTCTACTGAAACAAAACTTTTATACAGAGAGAACTAAACACCTCTAATTATTCTAAACCAAATAAAGTTGAGTTGTAGAGAGAAGGGTATTTATCATGTCTTTTGCACCGTATTTTGGTTTATTTAATCTTAATAGCCAAAGGAAAACTCAAGGAGCTTGATTAGTGTACTGTTTTGAGGATCTTTAAAACTTCAGTTGCAGAAATTTAACTTGCACTTCTGCATCCTTACAGTGTTCTCTCTTCTAGGGTCCACCAGGGACAGGAAAGACACAAACTATTCTTGGGCTCCTTAGTGCTGTTCTCCATTCTTCCCCAGCAAGAGTGCAATCTAAGTAATTCCATTCTTTATCCTTTAAACATTTATCTTCATAGGTTTCAATTTTTAGAAGAATATGATATCATCTATTTGCCTTCACTTCAGTTCTGTTTTAGTTTAAAGGATGAAGTAGGGGAACCTCTAATTTTATTTAATTTTCTAAATTACTTTATTTATAAAATGTGATGTTTTAATTCTTTTTATTGCAGAGGACAATCAGCTCTTAAACACAGGCTTGAAATGCCAATGCAGGATAAGTATGCTCCATTTGCTTATTTGTGTGGCTTGTAATTGTCAAGTTTGATGTAGCTGCATTACATTTGATATGTATGAACTTGAATGTTTTTCCATTAGAAGCTTACTCCCACTAACAAGCATCTAAGGATCCTTCTGGTCAGTTAGGTGCAGAAAAGTATAAAGATGCATGCTATTTTGACTTGCCATTCCCTCTCTTTCAGCATTCTCTCACGTCTGTTCATCACTCTTTGAGAGCCTTCTAAGAACATTATCAGTATTGTGTAACAAAAGCATTGATTCATATTTGTCATTCCAAGTATTGATTCGTATTTGTCATCTTCTATTTTGGTAGATATTGCAACTGGACAAAAGCATCTCCATGGTTAACTGGTTTGAGTCCAAGAGATCTAATTATGCCTACTGATGGGGATGATGGGTTTTTCCCTATCAGGAATGAATTGGTATTTTCCTCAAAATTTTCTTGTGTTTTTTTTCCTGTTGACCACCTTCATTTTTATGTCTTATATTCGTGTTTTCTTTCTTACAAACCTGAGATCATCAATGCGAACTTCATTTTATGTCTTATATTCATGTTTTCTTTCTTAGAAACCTGAGATCATCAATGCGAACCGCAAGCACCGTGTGCATGTGCTGGTTTGTGCTCCATCTAACTCTGCACTTGATGAGATTGTATTGCGTATTCTACACACAGGTACAAAATTCAGAATGATCACAACTTCATATTGCTTACAAATTGGTCCTTGTTTATAGGGATCTCCAAATAAGTAATAACATGTAATATGTTTGTTGAGTATATAGTCAAAGTTGCTTCCATTTGACTTTCTTTTTTGAATACTTCAATATAGTTTGTCTAATGAAGTTATGCAGTTTGAACTCTCTGATCAGCAAAGAGATACATTCATACAATCTTTATATTTGAAAACGTGGAAAGCTAATCTCTTAGCTATCAATTGTTAGTTTCTTATGCATGCAGATTTTTTTTTTGGGGTGAAAATTAAACTGAAGTGTCTGTTCATTTCCAGGCATTCATGATGAAAACGATCATGTTTATAATCCCAAGATCGTCCGAATTGGTCTAAAGCCACATCATTCTGTGAAAGCAGTATCTCTGGATTACCTTGTATGTCTTTCACCTTTGCAAATTTAATGATGAAGGACCTTTCTTGATCATTAATCATCTAACATTTCCATTTCAGGTAGAACAGAGGCTTGCTGGTGTGGGTCATTCATCATCTGGTGCAAAACAGGGATCTGGAGGACCACTTGATCTGGATCGGATTCGTGCTTCGATTCTTGATGAAGCAGCTATTGTATGGTGATGATCAACTGTGTAAAAAGTAGTTTTCTGTATCATTTTTTACTCTTTCTTATGATCATTCAAACTTGCAGGTCTTCTCTACTCTCAGTTTCAGTGGTTCATCTCTTTTCACTCGGTTGAACCGTGTATTTGATGTTGTTATAATCGATGAGGCTGCACAAGCTGTACGTGTCTTTGATTTCTTTTTGTCAATATTCTCGTTTCCTTTATATGTTTGTTGTTATGGGATTTCTGATGAGCAGTGATGTAGCAAGATAGAAACAGCGTTAACGTTAGGATTATTGATTGATTGAATCTCTTCATTGTCTTTTATTGTTTTAAATCACCTTTACTTTGTTTATGTTATTAAGTTTGATTACTTAGGAGTATTGCATGATAAATAAAACACTGTGTGGCAGGATACTGTTCTCAGCAGTAGTATATGGCTTATTATTACTTGTCTTCTTATCTATATTGTTTAGGACAGTTTGGAGTTTTTCTCCAGTCATTTTGTTCCTATTTTACTTGTGTTGATTTTTTGGACTTTGAGAATATTCCAATTGAAATTTAGAAATGCCCGAGAGAAGCAGGTTTATATGGTTAACTAAGTTACTCAACAAAATTATAATAAACCAATATCTAAGATGTAAGAAAAGTCAGAATAATTAAAAGTCAAGAAATATTTGAGGTTTAAAATGCCTTTTGAATGGATGATTAACACTTTGACAGTATATGAGAATAATAAAGAATATTCAAAACTGGTCAAACTATCATGGATCAGGCATATGAATCATATTATGAAACTTTGGGAGAGAGCAATCAAGTGACTAAGAAAATGAATGTGTATTTTTGGAAACCAATTTGATTTTATGTAAAGAGATCGACAAAAGACTCTATTATCTACTAAAATGATTAATGGAGAGATGCAAAGACCAGAAAATAGATTTATGTATGATTTTTTTAATATGATCCCTAGGGAGGAATTGTGATGTGAAACGGTGCGTGCGTGTCGTGTAGGGAACCAGCGATATACTCAAATTCGCCACGTTTCACCAAATAAAACAATCTTCGGCAGGAAAGTAACTCAAAACTAGCAATGTCAAACAAATGGATTTTACAAAGTATTGCATGCTAGCTTTGAACATTTCTAATCTCAGTAAGATCTAATTACAATAGGTATATCATGTATGACAAGTTCTATTATCAATATAAATGATAAACGGTCAAAGGAATTGTAGAGTCACACATCTCACCATATAGTGGACAACATGAGATAAAGATAATATTTTAGAGATGAATTAACTGATGTATAGTTTAACTAATAAGTAGATTGCTTTGAAATAAACTTACAGACAAAGAACTCACCGTCATACTCCAAGGAAAAATTGAGAAGCACGTTTTTAGGTACCCGTAGTCGCTGCTGTTGCTGGAATTTGCTGCTGTTGTTGCTGTATTTTGCTGCTGCTGCTCTGCTGTAGCTGCTCTGCTGCTGGTCTGCTGCTGCTGGTCTACTGCTGCAACTGTTGCTGTTGGCTGCTGCTCCTGCTGGTGGCCTGCTGCTCCTGCCGCTGCTACTGCTGGCTGCAGCTTGCTGCTGCGGCAGCTTGCTGCTGCTGATCTGTTGCTGCTGCTGCTTGTTGATGATGCTGCTGCTGACCTGCTGCTGCAGCTTGTTGCTGCTGATCTGCTATTGCTGCTACTGCTTGTTGATGCTGTTGTTGCTGCTTCGCTGTTACTATTGCTGAGATAAACAATTTCAAAGAGAAGGAAGAGATCTAGGCAGGAGGAAGCATGTGAGGGAAGAGTATTTTTATATTTTCATTCATCATATATTAGATAGAGGAGGAAGAGGAGACACAGATAAGAGGCATTCTTTGCATTCAACATTTCTCCTTCCACAAGGTACACAACCATGCCTCATATAAGCTATAAGTTACAACTACCACATAACTACCCACTATACAATCTAATAACTACCCATTACCACACATAACTGCACATAACTACTACACATGATGGCCTATAACTACCAACACTACTACATATACCTAAAACAAGTACACCGAATCACCTTACATTCATAAAACAAATACATCAAATCATTAACACAAATACTACATACATAAATCAGCTCTGATGTTCTCATCAATTCTCCCCAGATAGAAGAGAACTCAACCTAAATCAGCTCTGATGTTCTCATCAATTCTCCTCAGATAGAAGAGAACTCGACCCCGTCGAGTCAACTGCAGAGCTACTCTTACTGCTGTAAGTTTGTTTCTTTCATCTCAGATTATTAGTCAAGTTGCACCATAAATTCATCTAAAATGTTGTCAATTCTCTCTGTTGTATAGGATGAATATCTGGGAGTGGGGAAGTGGACTCTCAAAAAATTGGCTCAGGATAAGGCTAATCAACCAGTGGATTGTTTATGGATAATCGAGACGTTGTAAACCACTTAGTCTTCAATATTGAAAATAGAACTGATGTCAAATCTATAACATAAATATTGTAATTTAAATTCTTTTAAGATTTTGAAAAGTCCAACACTACGAGCATACAAATCTTTAACAGTTTCCGAGAGAAACCATTTCAGACGAAGCCGAACCATCACAAAATTGTCAACACTAAAAAGTTTTAAATTCCTTTCCTGATGTCAGACTATAACTTATAGTTAGCGTTGCTTGTTCAAATGTATCACTGATTTCCCATGTGTAGAACTTGCATGTGTGGCAAAATATGATGTAGACTCAGATGTTTAGAAAAATGCAGACTCAGAAACTCTATAATGAAGTGCAGTGGGGAACTTTAACTTAGTGCCTATCATTGCTAAAGAGTCTTTCAAAAAAAATAGCTAATGAACTTTGACTCCTTATTGGCTATTAAAATTTTAGGCACTTGGTTCAGTGGTCATCAATATACACGACCTCGATCAAAAGGGATTATCAGGCGAATCATCCTAACTGTGTGTGACAATTTACCTGTTATTTTAATGACGTCAAGTGAGATCCTAATAGGTAAAGTCTGAAGGAAAACACATCTAGGTTTAACCGTAATAGCAGAAAAGTTTATGATATGTAGAATATTAGTTTCTTCCATAACGGTACCCTTCAAAAATTTGGCTATAAATTGACCATAGATGGTAAAATCTCTGATCTGTCCTACATCCTTTGTCACCATATAGTTCCAAAACTTGTCCTCATAGACAGATTTTTATTGGGATAAGGAATTGTGGTTTGTCCTCTAGTGACAACTCATCAACCTGCTTTTCAAATTCAGTTTTCTCGGTAGGATTCAACCTAAGGTGTGACAAGTCGGGAAGGCTAGCCTCTGGTGTCAAGTCAACATGTTGGATATCACGTGTCGGTGGTAGCTTGTGCAGGAGGTCTTCAGACAAGATATCATTAAACTCCATAAATACATTGTTGACTTCGGAGAGAATTATAGTATTGTCTTCAGGAAAGACATCAGTAAACTCCGTAGGCACTAGGATCACTTCGAGAGGACTCGAAGTACTAGATTTCTCAATGTCATCACTCTGAATTTCTTCGTCAGAGACATAGTTTTCAGGTTCTTCCATCTGGTAAATGAATTCTTCAGAGTCAGCTGACTCTGTTATAGACAGTTTATCAGTGGCAACTATGAATGGGCTCGGTGTCGGCAGTAGAGAAGGAATATGCTGACGACTAGGGCAGATAACGACACTAGGAGTTGGCAGTAAAGGAGGAAGGTGCTGACGACTAGGGCAGATAACAACATTAGGAGTTGGCAGTAAAGGAGAAAGGGACTCTGAATTTGTAACAGATGGTTCCTTAACTTTAGTTACTATGACTGGCCTTGGACAATTGACCACAACATGCTCATGACCCTGACACTTGTTACTCTCGATTGAAGGATGATAAGAGGTGGACTTCATTACCTGATCCAACCTAGTTATGCAACTCAAAATTTCATTTAACTTTTGGAGGATTTTGGAGTTGGTGTCCATATTGATGGTTTGGGATTCACTAGCCATTTTTTTATTTTATTTTTTAACTTAACGCAAGGTGTTTCTGCCTAAATCTTGTGCTCTGATACCAAACTGATGTGAAACGGGTGCGTGCGTGTCGTGTAAGAAATCAGTGATATGAGCAAACTCACAGCGTTTCACCAAATACAACGATCTTCGGCAGGAAAGTAACTCAAAACTAACAATGTCAAACAAATGGATGTTACAAAGTATTGCATGCTAGTTTTGAACATTTCTAATCTCAGTAAGATCTAATTACAATAGTTATATCATGCATGACAAGTTCTAATCTCAATATCAATAATAAGCCATCACAAGATTTGCAAAATCACACATCTTACCACATAGTGGACAACAGGAAATGATGATAATATTTTAGAGATAAAAATTGATGCATAACCCAACAAATAATTAGATGTCTTTAAAATAAAACTCACGGATAAACAACCTCAGATCCCTTCTTGTATCTTTATCGCCTGTGAAACCTTCCCTAAATAGAACGATTCTTGCGTTAGAGAGTGACAACTGACTCTTCTGCGCGAAGGAGAGGGATAGTGGGCTGTCTTGCGTCAAGGAGAGGGCTGCTGGGTCGTCCTGCTGCAGTTGTTGTGCTGTTGTCCTGCTGATGCTGTTGCTGCGCTACTTTCGCTGTTGTTGTTCTACTGGTACTGCTGCTGCTTCGTTGCTGTTCTGCTGGTACTTGTAATACCTATAGTTAGTAATACTGTATTTTATTTTCCTAAAGTATTTATTTTAATTTACAAATTATTTTTTCTATCATTATTATTATTGATTGATTGATATTATTGGTAGTGGATATTTCTATTATCATTTCATTATTAATTATTTTTATTATTGTTAATAGTTATTATTAGCACTAGTTGCTTCTTTAAGATTAATTATTATTACTAATTATTTATTATTGTTACTATTAATTATTATTTGTTTTTAGTAGTAGCATTATTTCTTTTCCCTTGCATCGTTGTTCCTACCCAATACCATGTACCCAATACCTTTTTACCAATTTGGATCCTACCCTTTAACCCATACCCGTTAGCATTCAACCCATTAACCCAATAACCCATTCTATATAATCCTAAACCCTAATCTCATCCCTAATCTAATCTCCATCCCCCTCCAACATCCAACCACTGCACCTCCTTCACCCACAGCAACCCCGCTGGAGCCACCCTCCTTTTGTCCGCCACCTGCAAGCAAAGAAAGAGAGGTTGTTTGCCACCTGCAAGCAAAGAAAGTATAGGAAGTGAGTAGGTTTAATTAAAGGTTATTTAGTTTGGCTTCAAATCCAAGCAATAAAAAAAAAGAAATTGAAGAAGAAAGATTTGGAGCACCTTCAGCCCATGCCCATGCCGTGAGTCCACTTTATTCATCTCCCTTCATTTTGTATTTTATGTGTTTAATTAATGGGTATTGTTGATTAATCATGTATTTCATTATGTGGAAAATACCTTACTCCGAGCCATTTTTTGGCTCTCCGTGGATCGCCGTGGATCACCGTAGGCGAGTGCGAACGCACCCACGCCCTTCATGGTGAGATGCTCTATCCAACGACACCCTCCGCGGCCCCGGACGCCTCCGTCGGAGTCTCCATCGATGCGCCGCAAGTTGTCCCGAGGTTAGCGTTATTTGCATGTATAAGGGCAATATTGTAATAATTGGGAAGTTCATATTAATGTGTGTGTTTGAGTTTGTGCGTGAGTGGAGATGTTGATGCATGCATGTATTTATGCATGGCATATATTTATACATGAATTTATTCTTTAATCATTTATATGTATAGTTTAGTGATTAATGAATGGGTCTTAATTAATGGGTATGCATGTATGTGTATGCTTGTATATGTACTTGTAGGGGTATACACGTATGTGTCCCTATGCACGTGTGGGTATTTAGCGTGCATTTATATTTATTTGTATCTGTTGGTTGCGTGCTACAACATTTCGGATTTGTCCAGTGAGATCCGAACTTAGCTACAGTAGACCCAGACCCGATTCGGATTCGTGCTCGTTGTGGACCCGATACAATGGTGATTTGAAGACCGGCCCATGAGATGATCCATAGATCAGTGCTAGTTCGTGCAGTGAAGACCAGACGGCGATTCGGTTCCGAAACCGCGTCATTTCATGTGAGTGTTTGCTCTTGTACCATTTCACTATTTATCTTTGTTTGTAATTGGTTATATGTTAACCGCATTATTTCATGCGATCATCTGACATATTTTACCTGTTTGATTACATGTACCTCTTCTTGAGACATCAATGACTGTACATCTTATTTATTCGGTTGTTTTTTTAGAGATTTTTGGCGTCATTTCATGTGTTGGTGGTTGTCACTATTGGCTTAGGCCTAGCATTGGATCCCTGGACTGTGACTTGATTTGATCTACTATCAGTTGAACTATGTTATATTGAGGTTAGAGGACATATATTAGGCATATTGTTTATTGGCAGTTGTTGGTGATTATTCCGACTAGAATTCCCGTGGATATCGGGGAAGTGTTAGATATGACATTGTTTTACCAATATACTGATTTGCTGATACTTAGACTGGCATTGATTTAGTTAGAGTTGGAGTTGACCTATGATATATTTATATTGGATCTTGATCAATTTATAGAGGAGCTTGATCTTGTTGGATTGTCATTGTGTGAGTGTTTTCAATATCAGGTGTGCAGGTAGAGGTATTAGTCGACTTGCCCACTTTGTTAGTCGACTAATACATCTATTAGTCGACTTACCATAGACCCCTAGCCGACTAGGTTCCCATTTAGAATTGTTGTGCACTCTCTGTTTATCGACTGTAACCTATGTTAGTCGACTGGCCCTTTCCTATAGTCGATTTACTCCACCTGTTAGTCGACTTGCTATTCCTATTAGTCGACTAATATCTTATATTAGTCGACTTGTCATATCCTTAATCAACTAGTTTCTGTTCTGGAAGTTGTGTAGCCTCTATGCTGACCACTACTTAGATGTTAGTCAACTTGCTTTCCCTGTTAGTCGACTAGTACTCTTTATAGTCGACTTATTATATTTGTTAGTCGACTAACCCTTATCCTAGTCGACTTGCTTCTCCCCCTAGTCGACTAACCCTAGTCTGACTGCTGTTCTTAGATCTTTTATGGATAGAGGACTTTACCCTCAGTTATAGTCTTGGCTATAAATGGATGGATCTGATTTTCAGGGATAGGAGTTGACTGGGTTGACTTGATCTGGTGGACTTTAGATATATATATATATATATATATATATATATATATATCCTTGATATGCTACTTGAGTTTTAGGATCTTATGATTAGCTTTGATAGAAGTGAGAGTGTGTGACGATTTGGTCGGAATGGAGTGTGAGGATTTGATTAGGTGTATCAGAATAATTGTTATATTCAGTTATTGAGAGTTGGATGTATCGATGACTTTGAGAATATTAGTTGAGTTCATAATTTGTCTGGATTATTCTATTCATGACACTAGATCATTACTCATCCTGGATATCTTGATTCACTTGAGAAACTTGATTGACTGATTATACTTGGTATCTACCTGATAACTATCATGCCCATGTTATTTCATTGCTGGGAAAATATTATTACACGGTAACAACACCCGCATGTTATACTTGTTATATATTCCTGTTATACCGATATCCTGTTCCTTGATATTGTATATTTATGTTATACCGGTATCCTGATTACATGTTGATATTTTTACCGTGACTACCACCGAGTTATCCCAGTGATTCAAGTAACATGCATATTAAGTAATCTTGATAAACTAATAACATGCTATTAAACAACTTACACTGGGATTGGGGAGATTGATGGAGGAGACAACGTCTGTATTTTGGGTGGACTTAGGATTTAGGTTGCGCAGCCGAAAGAGGGTTCCACTGCAGGGTTCCCGTGGGGTGACTGGCACCCCGTCCTGTTTCTGTTATACATGTTATACATGTGCCTGTTCCTGTTTACATGTTCCTGACTACCTTGTGGTAGGTCCTGGTTTAGCGCCAGGAGTCTGGGTCGTGGTCCCGGGTATGCACGGGACCCACCTAAAGCATGGACAATGTCTCAAACCGATCAGTTTCAATAACTGAGGACATCGATTGGCATGTGTGGTAGGCGTAGTATGGGATGCGTCTATTACATGTGACAATTGGTGTTCGCTGACATAATAATAAACTGTTGATGTATTGTGATTGACTGTAATCACCTGATTGTATATCTATATATATATATTATTATGATAGACACATGATTGTAACTAGGACCAGATTATGTACTAGGTTAGTGATATTGTTAGGATATACACCTAGACATCAGTTGTTTGTTACAGTTATTTTACTTGTCTTGTACCTGTACTCTTACTCTTGCTATTGTTATTCAGTTGCTTATGTATCATGTTATTTGATTATCTTATATCTGCAGTTATTCTTGTTAATGCTTTATGCACCCGTTTATATGCACGAGCTTTTCCCTTACACACACACTCACCAGGTCGCTTTCTGACGACCCTAGATTTGCACATCTAGATATTGGACGCTTGTTTCTATTGTGCAGGTGTTCGATATGACTGTACGCCTTGCGAGGAGCTGGACTCTCTCCCTTCTGATTTTGGTATTCTTTCCTTTCTTTATTTTTGCTATTATTCTTTGATCCATGTATATCACCCTTGGCTTCTATTCTGTTCCTTATTTCATTTCAGATCATGTGTAGCCTTTATATGTATTATTGCAGTGATCATCGATTATCACGGTTTAGATTTATAGTTTGTTCAGGTTAATTTAGGCTTAGTGTGTATGTGTGGGGTATTTCCCTTCGCGTATATACGTCGCCGACTCTCGTCGCGACTCCGCTTCAACGTATTTTGGGAAGCGGGGCGTGACAGGGTTTTCTTGGCAGAAAACCCTGTCACGCCCCGCTTCCCAAAATACGCGAAAACGGAGTCGCGACGAGAGTCGGCGACGTATATACGCGAAGGGAAATACCTCACACATACACACTAAGCCTAAAGTAACCTGAACAAGGTATAAATCTAAACCGTGATAATCGATGATCACTGCAATAATACATATAAAGGCTACACATGATCTGAACTGAAATAAGGAATAGAATAGAAGTCAAGTGTGATATACATGAATCAAAGAATAATAGCAATAATAAAAAAATGCAAGAATATCAGAATCAGAACGGAGAGAGAGTTCAGCTCCTCGCAAGGCGTACAGTCATATCGAACACCTGCACAATAGAAACAAGCGTCTAATATCTGGACGTGCAAATCCAGGGTCGTCAGAAAGCGACCTGGTAAGTGTGTGTAAAGGGAACTGCTCGTGCATGAAAACAATGTGCATAAAATAATAACAGATAACTGCAGACATAAGATAACCAAATAACATGATACACAAGCCACAGGAATAACGATAATAAGAATAAGAGTACAGGTACAAGACAAGTAAAACAACTGTAACAAACAACTGATGTATAGATGTGTATCCTAGCAATATCACTAACCTGGTATATAATCTGGTCCTAGTTACAATCATGTGTCTATCATAATGATATATATATATATATATATATATATATATATATATATACATACATACAATCAGGTGATTACGGTCAGTCACAATGCATTAACAATTTATTATTAATTATGTTAGCGAACACCAATTGTCACATGTAATAGACACATCTCATACTATGCCTACCACACATGCCAATCGATGTCCTCAGTTATTAAAACTGATTGGTTGGAGACATTGTCCATGCTTTAGGTGGGGTCCCGTGCATATCCGGGACCACGGCCCAGACTCCTGGCGCTGAACCAGCACCTACCGCAAGGTAGTCAGGAACATGTAAACAGGAACAGGCACATGTATAACATGTATAACAGAAACAGGACGGGGTGCTAGTCACCCCACGGGAACCCTGCAGTGGAACCCTCTTTCGGCTGCGCAACCTAAATCCTAGGTCCACCCAAAATACAGACGCTGTCTCCTCCATCAATCTCCCCAATCCCAGTGTAAGTTGTTTAATAGCATGTTATTAGTTTATCAAGATTACTTAATATGCATGTTACTTGAATCACTGAGATAACTCGGTGGTAGTCACGGTAAAAATATCAACATGTAATCAGGATACCGGTATAACATAAATATACAATATCAAGGAACATGATACCGGTATAACAGGAATATATAACAAGTATAACATGCGGGTGTTGTTACTGTGTAATAATATTTTCCCAGCAATGAAGTAACATGGGCATGATAGCTATCAGGTAGATACCAAGTATAATCAGTCAATCAAGTTTCTCAAGTGAATCAAGATATCCAGGATGAGTAATGATCTAGTGTCATGAATAGAATAATCCAGACAAATTATGAACTCAACTAATATTCTCAAAGTCATCGATACATCCAACTCTCAATAACTGAATATAACAATTATTCTAATACACCTAATCAAATCCTCACACTCCATTCCGACCAAGTCGTCACACACTCTCACTTCTATCAAAGCTAATCATAAGATCTTAAAACTCAAGTAGCATATCAAGGATATATATATATATCTAAAGTCCACCAGATCAAGTCAACCCAATCAACTCCTATCCCTCAAAATCAGATCCATCCATTTATAGCCAAGACTATAGCTGAGAGTAAAGTCCTCTATCCATAAAAGATCTAAGAACAGCAGTCAGACTAGGGTTAGTCGACTATGGGGAGAAGCAAGTCGACTAGGATAAGGGTTAGTCGACTAACAAATATAATAAGTCGACTATAAAGGGTACTAGTCGACTAACAGGGAAAGCAAGTCGACTAACATCTAAGTAGTGGTCAGCATAGAGGCAACACAACTTCCAGAACAGAAACTAGTCGACTAAGAATATGACAAGTCGACTAATATAAGATATTAGTCGACTAATAGGAATAGCAAGTCGATTAACAGGAGGAGTAAGTCGACTATAGGAAAGGGCCAGTCGACTAACATAGGTTACAGTCGATAAACAGAGAGTGCACAACAATTCTAAATGGGAACCTAGTCGGTTAGGGGTCTATGGTAAGTCGACTAATAGATGTATTAGTCGACTAACAAAGTGGGCAAGTCGACTAATACCTCTACCTGCACACCTGATATTGAAAACACTCACACAATGACAATCCAACAAGATCAAGCTCCTCTATAAACTGATCAAGATCCAATATAAATATATCATAGGTCAACTCCAACTCTAACTAAGTCAATGCCAGTTTAAGTATCAGCAAATCAGTATATTGGTAACACAATGTCATATCTAACACTTCCCCGATATCCACGGGAATTCTAGTCGGAATAATCACCAACAACTGCCAATAAACACTATGCCTAATATATGTCCTCTAACCTCAATATAACGTAGTTCAACTGATAGTAGATCAAATCAAGTCACAGTCCAGGGTATCCAATGCTAGGCCTAAGCCAATAGTGACAACCACCAACACATGAAATGACGCCAAAAATCTCTAAAATACAACCGAATAAATAAGATGTACAGTCATTGATGTCTCAAGAAGAGGTACATGTAATCAAACAGGTAAAATCTGTCAGATGATCACATGAAATAATGCGGTTAACATATAACCAATTACAAACAAAGATAAATAGCGAAATGGTAGGTAAAATATGTCAGATGATCACATGAAATAATGCGGTTAACATATAACCAATTACAAACAAAGATAAATAGCGAAATGGTACAAGAGCAAACACTCACATGAAATGATGCGGTTTCGGAACCGAATCGCCGTCTGGTCTTCACTGCACGAACTGGCACTGATCTATGGATCATCTCATGGACCGGTCTTTAAATCACCATTGTATCGGGTCCCCAACGAGCACGAATCCGAATCGGGTCTGGGTCTACTGTAGCTAAGTTCGGATCTCACTGGACAAATCCGAAATGCTGTAGCACGCAACCAACACATACAAATAAATATAAATGCACGCTAAATACCCACACGTGCATACGGACACATACGTGTATACCCCTACAAGTACATATACAAGCATACACATACATGCATACCCATTAAGACTCATTCATTAATCACTAAACTATACATATAAATGATTAAAGAATAAATTCATGCATAAATATGTGCCATGCATAAATACATGCATGCATCAACATCTCCACTCACGCATAAACTCAAACACACATATTAATATGAACTTCCCAATTATTATAATATTGCCCTTATACATGCAAATAACGCTAACCTCGGGGCAACTTGCGGCGCACCGATGGAGACTCCGACGGAGGCGTCCGGGACCGCGGAGGGTGTCGTTGGATAGAGCATCTTACCATGAAGGGCATGGGTGCGTTCGCACTCGCCTACGGCGATCCACGGCGATCCACGGAGAGCCGAAAAATGGCTCGGAGTAAGGTATTTCCCACACAATGAAACACATGGATTAATCAACAATACCCATTAATTAAACACATAAAATACAAAATGAAGGGAGATGAATAAAGTGGACTCACGGCATGGGCATGGGCTGGAGGTGCTCCAAATCGTTCTTCTTCAATTTCTTTTTTTTTGTTGCTTGGATTTGAAGCCAAACTAAATAACCTTTAATTGAACCTACTCACTTCCTATACTTTCTTTACTTGCAGGTGGCAAACAACCTCTCTTTCTTTGCTTGCAGGTGACGGACAAAAAGAGGGTGGCTCCAGCGGGGTTGCTGTGGGTGAAGGGGGTGCGGTGGCTGGATGTTGGAGGGGGGATGGAGATTAGATTAGGGATGAGATTAGGGTTTAGGATTATATAGAATGGGTTATTGGGTTAATGGGTTGAATGCTAACGGGTATGGGTTAAAGGGTAGGATCCAAATTGGTAAAAGGGTATTGGGTACATGGTATTGGTTAGGAACAAGGATGCAAGGGACAAGAAATAATGCTACTACTAAAAACAAATAATAATAATTAATAGTAACAATAATAAATAATTAGTAATAATAATTAATCTTAAAGAAGCAACTAGTGCTAATAATAACTATTAACAATATTAAAAATAATTAATAATGAAATGATAATAGAAATATCCACTACCAATAATATCAATCAATCAATAATAATAATGATAGAAAAAATAATTTATAAATTAAAATAAATACTTTAGGAAAATAAAATACAGTATTACTAACTATGGGTATTACAGTACTTCTGTTGCTCTGATGGTACTTCTGCTGCTCCTGTTGCTGCACTGATGTTGCTCTTACTGCTGCACTTCTACTATCGCTGCTTCTGCTGCTGCACTGCTGCCGCTACACTGCTGCTACTGCTCCTGCTGCTGCGCTGCTGCAACTGCTGTTGCTGTTGCTGTTGGCCTGCTGCTGGTGCAGCAGGCTGCTGCTGTTGCTGTTGGCCTGCTGCTGCTACTGTAGCAGGCTGCTGCTGCGATGCAGCAGCAGGCCAACAGCAGCAGCCTGCTGCACCAGCAGCAGGCCAACAGCAACAGCAGCAGCCTGCTGCACCAGCAGCAGGCCAACAGCAGCAGCAGCAGCAGCGCAGCAACAGTAACAACAGCAGGAGCAGCGGCGCAGTAGCAGCAGTGTAGCAGCAGCAGTGCAGCAGCGGCAGTAGAAGTGCAGCAGTAAGAGCAACATCAGTGCAGCAACAGGAGCAGCAGAAGTACCATCAGAGCAGCAGAAGTACCAGCAGAACAGCAACAGAAGCAGCAGCAGTACCAGTAGAACAGCAACAGCGGAAGAAGTAGCGCAGCAACAGCATCAGCAGTACAACAGCCGCACCAGGACGACAGCACAACAACTGCAGCAGGACGACCCATCAGCCCTCTCCTTGACGCAAGACCGCCCACTATCCCTCTCCTCAGCGCAGAAGAGTTAGCTGTCACTCAACGCAAGAATCGTTCTATTTAGGGAAGGTTTCACAGGCGATAAAGATACAAGAAGGAATCTGAGGTTGTTTACCCGTGAGTTTTATTTTAAAAACATCTAATTATTTGTTGGGTTATGCATCAATTTTTATCTCTAAAATATTATCATCATTTCCTGTTGTCCACTATGTGGTGAGATGTGTGATTTTGAAAATCTTGTGATGGCTTATTATTGATATTGAGATTAGAACTTGTCATGCATGATATAACTATTGTAATTAGATCTTATTGAGATTAGAAATGTTCAAAACTAGCATGCAATACTTTGTAACATCCATTTATTTGACATTGTTAGTTTTGAGTTACTTTTCTGTCGAAGATCGTTGTATTTAGTGAAACGCTATGAGTTTGATCATATCACTGATTTCTTACACGACACGCACGCACCCGTTTCACATCAAATTGTCTTGAGTCTTAGAGAAGAAACGAGTATATAGTAAGTATATTGATGTGATTAAGGATATGTATTATAAAACAATTACTAAAATGAGATCAACTGAGGAGAGAGAGCTGTAGAATAATTGAGGAGAGATGGTCATACTCTTCCACCATATGCTTAGATCAATGATCGAGTAATTAACCTTCATCTCTTTGCATTTAGTTATGGATGAACTTACTGGGTATATTCATGATGAAGTTTTTACGGTGCATGTTGTATGCAGATAATATAGTATTAGTTGATGACACTAGGAAAGGTATATGTGCCAAAACATGGTGAAGAAGCTTTGGAATGAAAAAAAAGAAAGGAATATAACTTTTGTAAAACTATAAGATTAGAAGGAAATGTCAATATAGTGCGTATTTACATGAAGTTCCTCGGATTTGCCATTTTTGCTATTTATGATCAACTATACATCAAGATGGTGAAATCGAGGGAGATCCCGTTCATAGAAATAGAACGGGATGGTTAAAGTGGATAAGTGCTTTTAGGGTTTTATGTCCTCGTAGAATACTCATGAAGTTAAAGTTCTACAGGACGGCTATAAGCCCGACATAGCTTTATTGGTCAAAATGTAAGGAAATTAAGAACATGTTAAAGCATAAGTGTAGAAAAATGAGCATGGATGAGTGGAACTAATAGATAGAATAAGAAATCAGTGCATCTATTAGAAAGAATTTAGGAAGAAGTAAGAGGTTGTTCCTATTGAAGGATCAAATGAGGGAGAACAGGTATAGGTGGTTTAGGTTTGGGCATGCACAAGGGAGGCCAATTAGTGCTTTGATGAGGAAAAGTAATGTGATCATAGATGGAACCAAAGAAGGATATGATAGTGCTTGATTAGGAGATGGCTGTTTACATGGTTGAATGGAAGAAAAAGGATCCATGTCTCCAACCTCAAAAAATTTGAACAAAACTCTGATATTGTTGTTTCTGATGTTGCTAAATAGATTTTTAATCTGTAATCTGTATAAGGGGAAATCTCTTTATTATATTCTGCACTTTTTCTTTAATTATTTGCTGGAGATTTTTTATTATATATAAATGGAAGTCTCTGGTTGCAATATGCTGAAGATTCAGATTTACTATTCTGAATTTATTTTCTAGATTTATCTAAAAGTACATCCAGCGTCAATTTGGTAGAAATCTAATTGCTGGAGAAAAACTCCCAACCCTTCATAAATAAATTAGGAATCATCTATCCCAAATGGTAAAGGCTACAATAATCCGTTGGTAAAGGGTACAATAATACAGTAGCAAGACTATTGATGAGGACTGTTAGCCAGGGCTTAGTTGCATTTACTGTGAGATGAGTGATTGACAAAAACTTTTACATCCGGCACTTTTCACACATATAATTTTGCTTTATTTACTTCTGCTCTTCAGTACAATATTACATGTCGCCGTTTATGCTTTTGTAATTCATGCAGCTTTGTTATTCTTTTTGGATCTTCTCGACTTTTTGCTAACAAAAATCCATGTTTCCTTGCACTTTCCATACCATTTCTGTAATTATAAAGATTCATCCTTAGTTGACTCTTGACACAACTCTATGCTTTTCCCAGCATACCAATTTCTGTCAACCCTATTTTATCTCAGAACATCCGGCTCAATATTCTCCTTTTCAATTCTACCTTTACATTTTGTTACCTGAATTTCATTCCATGCTAACTCGCCTGAAGTTTTGTCGAGCGATTGTTTGTCTTGGAACTACCCATATGCTCATAATGATAGAGGTGCATGGTTCCGGAACCGGCAGTTCTTGGTTCCTCTTCCTCCGGAACTGGCCATTTACTGGGAGGTTCCGTTTCGGAACCAGCCTCTTTTTTTTTTTTTAATCCGATAAGCTATTTGTTGATTCAATTTATTTTTCAAAATAGTTAAAAAATAGACTAAATAAAAAAATTAAATAATTAAATTTCAACATAATTTTTTTCAATTATTACTAATTTAATATCTAAGAAAATTTAACAAAATAATTAAAAAATAAAAAAAGGGCTTGAACTTAATCTTTACCATAATTAAGTTGCCTACGTATCCTCTTGGGGTTTAGAGGAATCAAAGCCCACGTAGTTCTCTTACCTCAATCCTCGTACTTTACCTCAATCACATCCTTCTGTTCCCGTTGTCGTCTTTTTCATAAAATCTTCACTTTGTTCTTGCACGATTTCTTGTTGTCTTAACGCTGTTTTTGTCCAATCATCAAGACATGCTTGGGCCTCCATTGATTCGGGGGATATACTCGAACGAGTTTGGTCTAAAATATTCTCCCCGCACTGAATGCTTACTTCACAGATACTGTTGACATCGGCGTTGCTAAAATTTATTTAGCAATAATTGTCATGATTGAAAATTGTATTGAATGCTCCTTCCACCATTTTATATCTTGAAAATCTTCACCAAACTCAAATGAAGTGGTTATTTAACTATCAAGCTCCGAGTTCGAGCTTGATGAAGACCCCTGGAATTTTTTTGCTCTTTGCAATAGTAGTTATTGCCCTTTACTAAGTTTAGAGGTATCCTTAACTTCACTACTACTATGGCCATGACGGGAGATATTAATACTTGAACTGTAAATTCCACTATATTCATCATATAAAGCATACTTTTTTTTTACTTTATTAACATCATATAAAACATAATTTTTTTAATTTACTGAATAAATCATAAACATATATATATATTCAATTTTAGAATTTCATAATAAGCCTTTAAATAGTCATGCAATCCATCTAATTTACAACGTGGATAAAAAATACAAGCAACTAAATAAATAAGTGAAATTATTTTAAAATATTCTAGCCATTTATTTTTCATTGCTTGAATACAATGAATTAAATTCAAATCATTTTCATTTTCTTCCATCACACTACAAATATTAATACACTCAATTAAAAATAAATATGGTGTAGGATAATAAACACCCTATAAAGTGTAAGTAACGTCATTAAAAAATTTTAAGATATCCAAAATAGTTTTGCATGTATCCCATTGATGAGGATATAAATTAATATTACTAATATTGTTAGCAATAAAATCACATAATAATTTTTATAATCATTACTATTATTAAGTAATTCATAAGTTGAATTCAACATCCTGTGAAAATCGTTTGGGCCTCATACTTTTTGATTTACAATATTTTCCCCAATCTTTAATTATTTGTGGATGTGTCCATAAATAGTGAAGTGCGTGTCTAATAGGTGTAATATAATTTTCTAATTGTTTTAAATCATCTTGCACATATAAATTTAAAATATGACAAGCACATCTTTGATGAAAAAATTTCTCCAAATGCAAGTTTGCAAACTTTTCCGAATTCATGAATAGATGCAGTATTAGCAGATGCATTATCAAAATCAATTGTAAAAATCTTATTAATCAAATCATATTCTTCTACAACTACTTTTATCAATCTATAAATATTATAAGTGGCATGTCTTTCATCAAAAACTCTAAAAGCAATTACTCTTTTTTGTAAGTTCCATTTACAATTAACCCAATGACAGGCGATTCCCATATAAGAATGTTGTTGCCAATGATCACTCTCTATATATGGCTACATATAGAAGCACACTCATCAAAAGTGATAAAATCATGTAATTTTTTTATCTTTTTTTATAAAGCTTATGTAATGCGCGTGTGGAAGTGGTCCTAGGCACTCTAGTTGCTTGAGGATTTAATGCATTTTTATAATAATTTATAAAACCTAACTTTTCACCAAAACTAAAAGACAAGTGTTCAACGTCAACCATTCGTGCTAATCATCTCTATTTTTAACATCAGAGAAATGAAATAATTGAGGAGAGGGCATTAGTAACGTACCTTGATAGTTGAGTTTGCGTATTTGTGAGACCAGCTTCACAAGAATGCACCCTCTTCAGATGCTTTTGACATGTTCCATAGCCACCGGAAGCGAACTGATTATAAGTTTTTTGAACAATGCTTGTAACTTACACTAATGACCGTGCCTGCATCATTCTTGATTTTTGTAAAATGATGCACGATAAGATTGGACTTTAATTTTTAGCTAGTACTAGCGGTATTTTCTTCGCCTGTCGCCGGCTTGGGTTTTGGATCTTTGGGTCAGAATATTGACTTGCGCCTCTTCTTTGGAATGTATTTCTAATTCATCATCGTCGGTGTCATAAATCATATCCGCCAATTGCAAGTAACCCAAACTATCATCTTCGCCGGTGAATTGATTTTCACCAACCTTGCCCTTGCTTCTTCCCGACAAACTTCCACTTGCCATGGTGATGGACACATGAAGAGTAAGAAAATTAGAGAGTGCTAGAAAATTGGAGAGAGTACTAGAGTAGAGAACTTAGAAATTAGAATATAGTATAAGATTTTGTAGAAAGATTTTTAGAGGATTTTGTAGAGAGATTTGGAGAGAGATTTTGGAAAGAATTTGTAAAGAGATTTTGTAGAAAATTATGGAGAGAGATTTTGTAGAGGGATTTGTAATTTGATTTGGTGTGGAGAATAAGAAAACTTGGGTGCTATTTATAGATTACAAATAATATTTAAAAAAAATTTAAAACAATAAAAAAAAACTTCTCTCCGTCCCTCTCTCTCCCCCCTCGAGGGCCAACATTCAGTTTTTGTATGTTGGCCCTCCAACGGTCATTATTGGACCATTGGAGGGAGAGGGAGGGAGCCCAGACAAAAACAAAAAAAAAATCTTAAATTTAAAAGGCTAGGCCCACCGATCCAGCTGCCAGGGTTGGCTTTAAAAAAAAATGAATAGGTTGTTCAAAAAAATTATTAATAGGGCCGCCGTCCAAAGGCCGAACATCCCTTACACCCAAAAAAGTATCAATAGGGCAGCCGGCCCAAAGGTTCAGAGCCGAAACCGACAGTTCCCGGTTCTGAACTTTAGAAATCGGAATTGGTAGCGGCCGAACCGGCGGCGGTGGCCTGTTCTGGTTTCAGGCAACCGGTTCCCGGTTTGGTTTGGCGGTTCGAATTGAACAGGGGTCGGGTCTACATAATGGTGGCAAATGAATACACTTCTAATAATTTTAAACTCAGATGACAAGATGTACTATTTTAGTTTCATAATTGCTACTTGCTAGTCAGGCTGTTGGCATAAGATTGCAACGATCAGAATGTTGGCTAGTCATATATGCTGAGCCTCTGGGAATAATTACTAACTCAAGCCTGGTTCATTAACTTTACCATGCAGCCAAATAAAGGTGTGCATCTGAATGCTTTGTTGTGTCCTTTGCAGAATTTAGCAAGGTCTATATAAAAATAAAAGCTATTGGATTAATAAATCTGCAATTATGCAATGGTTTATTTGATTCAAGCTGAGTTCCTTTCCGTGTTTCAGCTCTTCAGCACTTTTAACTACAGTAAACAAAATCTTGCTCTGTATGTCATTGATTTTTACCCATTTGGCATTCTGCAAAAAATATTATATTTGATGTGGTTAACAACAATACACTGGTATTTATTTCTTTCAGGTGGAACCAGCAACTCTTGTCCCCCTGGCCCACGGGTGCAGACAAGTATTCCTGGTATCTATTTCTTTTATATTTACTATCAGTTCTGATTAATATCTTCTAGTAATGAGCATCAAAGTACTCATTTTCCCGCCTTTCTTGATGCTGGTTATAAATATTTTTTTTTCCTATAAAGGTTGGTGATCCAGTTCAATTGCCAGCTACTGTTATTTCGCCAACGGCCGAGCGATTTGGGTAACTGCTGCCTTTATGCTAAACCTCCTACCAGTGTGTTACTTCAATTAGTTTCCACTTGTAACATTTGCGTTCTTTGTATCGATTAGATATGGAACAAGTTTGTTCAAGAGATTCCAAGGAGCTGGATTTCCTGTACAGATGCTCAGAACTCAGTATCGCATGCACCCAGAGGTCAAATCCTTGTGACTCTGAAGTCCTTGTATCTTCTTTTTATTGAAGTCTTACAATTCAGTTAATTGAAACAGATAAGCATCTTCCCCTCGAAAGAATTTTACGATAGTTCGCTAGAAAATGGAGATTTGGTGGAAAAGCAAACAAAGCGTGATTGGCATGCCTACCGCTGCTTCGGGCCATTTTCTTTCCTTGATATAGATGGTGTAGAGTCTCAGCCACCGGGAAGTGGTTCTTGGGTAAATGAAGAGGAGGTTGATTTCATCGTTCTTATGTATCACAAACTTGCTAGCCTATATCCAGAGCTGAAATCAAACTCCCAACTCGCTGTTATATCCCCATATAGACATCAAGTGAAACTTTTACGACAACGGTTTCGTGCTACTTTTGGAGAGCAGTCAGATCAAGTAGTAGATATAAATACTGTTGACGGTTTCCAGGTGATGCAGCATATATCATTGAAACTTGTTTGGGTATGCTCGAGCTGTGATTTAGCCACTAATGCTGTTCCTTGTCTACAGGGTCGGAAAAAGATGTTGCTATATTTTCCTGTGTTCGAGCAAATACAGGGAAAGGGATTGGTTTTGTTTCTGATTTTCGGAGAATGAATGTTGGCATCACAAGAGCAAGATCCTCTGTGCTGGTAAGCATTATCTGTTAACAAAGGCTTTCACCTCTTTTCCTTCACATGTTGGTTTGCAATTGAAACTTCTTTCAGACTCTTCTGACTAACCTTAAGAAACTAACATCACCAAGTTGAGAAAAAATACAGTTATTTTTTTTTTCAGATCTAAATTGAGATATCTCATCCTAATATCAGATTCTCAATACATACTGTATTGAATTTGAAGGTCAATAATAACTTTATTGTTACATGTTTGACTATGTGATGATTCTATGCTTATACAATATATAAACTGTTATCCTTTCCATTTTGTCAGAAAAATAATTACATTTCCTTTCAGCCAAATGTACATGACCCAAAGCTATATGCATAGTGGCACTCCTCTTGGTCCTCAACGTGCAAATGTCTAGAAATTGAAAATTAAAAATTTGTTGGTTTTTCTGACTCACCCATGTCAACTGCTTCACACACACACGCATGCACACGCACGCACGCACGCACACAAAAACAAAAACAAAAACAAACAAAAGTCGTCGTGATGACCATGCCTGATTCAGTCCATTTGACATGCATGCACAGGGATTTAGTGAAGTTAGACTTATCATAAAACTCATTCTTTATTAGAACTGTTAATTTGTGATCATTCAATTACACACACACACACACACAAAAAAAAAAAAAACAAAAACAAACAAAAGTCGTCGTGATGACCATGCCTGATTCAGTCCATTTGACATGCATGCACAGGAATTTAGTGAAGTTAGACTTATCATATCATAAAACTCATTCTTTATTAGAACTGTTAATTTGTGATCATTCAATTATGTAGGTTAGAAACCTCTGAAACATTTTTTTCGGTTTCTACCTGCCTTAAATAGCCAATTGTGCAGTTCTTTTGTTCTACCTACTTATCATCGTGTTTCATTCTTAGTTGAATGTGCAATTTAAGCTGTCATGATATAAACTGTCTTATTTTGCACAGGCAGACATGTCCTTGATCTATTCTTACACTGATATTTAATATAAGCACTTTTAGACCTTGATGCTTTTTGCAAACTGTTACTAGGTGGTGGGTCTGCATCAACTTTAATGCAGGATGATCATTGGAGCAATCTAGTTAACAGTGCTAAAGATCGTGGTTGTTACTTCAAGGTGTGTCTTTTTTTTCCTTCTTTCCTCCTACAGCTGATGATTACCTGGCTCTTGGATCCTACTGTTCATTATTTCGCTGCAGGTTCCGAAGCCCCATTCCTCATTTTTCAGTGACTCCAACTTGGAGTCTCTAAGAGTGAAGCCAAAGGTGTATTTGGAAAAGAAACTACAGGAAATGGAGAATGAAATGGGAAAACTCGAAAGTGAAGCTCAGTATGGTGAAGACCAGGATTATGGTATGGATGGCGATGATGGAGGTGGCTTTGATGAAGACTAAATTTGATAAAACCGGTATGCATCACATTCTAATTTACCCTTGTCGTTTCACAGTGTACATTAAACTTCTGAGTTCATCATCAGCTCTGTTGTTAAGCCTAAGCCGCCCAAGAATCAAGTCTATGTTGACTAAATCTGCAAGATGTCATAGGTTTTGGAGAAGCTAATCTTGATTTATTGCTGCCTTTCTAAGTCTGTACTTGGTGTATACATATTTCTATTCCTCCCTATCTCAAGCAAACGCCTTTACCAACTCTGAAAGTTTTTCTTATTAATGTGTCATTATTTAAACTAATAGAACTGATGTTGACCTAGATTCTGATGCCATGATTTCCAAACTTTCCAGGTTCCACAATCACCACCAAGTTCAAAGAATTACTGGCCAATTTAGGCCCAAGGATCAGTTTCAATGGCCGAAGAATGTTAGCCCGAGGTCACTTCAGTGTACTTCCAGCATGGTATCAGCTGCGGCTAAACCAAAGACACGAGCTCAACGATATAGTCTACTCGAGCGATTCTTCAAGTTATTGTTCATAACTGTGTTTTTTATTAGATAGCTTCTTATTGTAATACTGTTCCTTATTTGTGAAACATCCTACTTATCTTTCCTATGAACAAGTTTATTGCAACACTTGATAAATACTGTTTTCCTCTTGTATGCAAATGTCACACAATTGGCCAAGAAAAAGCATTATGTACTTCATGCCTGAGAATTGGTTTGTTGATCCAGAAGTATATGAGCCATTTAGTTGTCTTTGCTTTTGCTGCATGAAAATCACATGATGAACACCCATATAATGTTAAAGAGATCTGATCCCTGACCTTAACATTTATGAATCATTTTCTTAATTATAATCAAACTTGAGACAATTGACAAGTTATCAGATCACCATTATTGTATGAAACACACGCCTTCATGAACGACTTAAAATTGCAATGCACAGAATGCAGCAATTAGTTCACAGGTCATGTTGCTCTCTGTTTGCCATCGTAGGGTTTGCTTCTGTTATGAGTCGATTCATCGTCCATCGCCAGCTTCCCTCTCCCAAACCCCCGGCGAATTGCATTGCATTACGTTCTCGCTCTCTTCTCCTCCTTCAGTTCTTCAGATTTGACTTTGGATCTGATTACATTTCTCGTATCGTGTAATCTCACCGATTTTGGACTTGTTTCACGCTAATTGAATCTAAGTTCTACTCAGATCTGTGGAATTTGTCTCTCTCTTCTCAATTTCCTCGAGATTTAAGAAAAATATGAACATCTTGATAAAAATTTCATTTTTTTTTTTGTTCTGCTCCAGGTTGTATCACCCGCGTTGCAGCTTCTGTTGGAAGCTATGGAGTAACCGGAGAACAAGTACTCAAGCATAGATCTCCTGTTTGGCGCCCTTGTCTTTCATCAACCCTCATCTTTGCTATTCTCACCACTGCTTCGGCCTTTCCAGTGATCAGAGGGCTCATCAAGTTCATGAAAGGCCCAACGCAATGGACCAGAGAGGAGTACCAGAAGCTTGGGAGTGTTTTCACTGTCAACTTGTTGAATCGGCTCTTCTCACTTCTTTGAGTCCCCCAAGGCCGATCTTAGCCAACATGAAGTTAGGGGTGGCCAACGGGACGAATCGGGTTGATTCGTCCCGTCTGGCAAACGAATCGTGGACGAGACGGTTGGACCCGTCTCGTCACGGGTTAAACGGGACGGGTTCAAATCCCGGTAACGAATCGGGTCTCCTGACCCGATTCGTTACCGGATTCGGCGAGACGGGTTAGACCCGTCTCGCCTATTTTTTTTTTTTTAATTCGTTAATTCATAAATTTTAAATTTTAAAGTTAAAAGAAAAAATAGGAAAAAATAGGAAAAATAGGGAAAAAAGAGGAAAAAATTTTAAAAATTTATAAAATTATAAAAAAAAAATAGAATTGATTTTCACTAATTACAAGTTTTTTGGTAAGGCAAATGGCAAATTATTTTATTAATATGAAAAATCATATACATTGCTCATCACATATACAATGTACATAAAACTCATCTCGTATACATAACAAAACTCTGGTGCTCATCTCATACAATGTATATAAAAAACTCGGGTGGTTCTCTATTCGTCATCCTCGTCTTGTTCAAATTCTTCATCCAGAATAGCTTTTCCTTGTGTGCGTCTTTCTGCATCGAACCAGTCCTTTAAGCAAACCGCCATCTCCAAGTGTTTCGGCGTCAGCCTGCTCCTCCAGGGTGTCAAAACTCTACCACCTGCAGAAAACGCGCTCTCGGACGCTACTGTAGAGGCCGGAGGTGTTAGTATATCTCGGGCCATGGTAGAAAGAACAGGAAATTGTTTTCTCTGTTCTTTCCACCACGACAAAACATCAAATGTTTCCCATGGCTCTTCATCATTTTCATTTATTTCAGCAGCATTGTGTTCAAATATAAATTAAGTTCATCAAATGAACCTGCTCCTGAAGAGTGTTTCTTTCTAGTATTAGAGGAAAGTATACTTTTAAAATTAGATAATCTTTTACCTAGACTACTAGAAGAAGTTTGTGATGGTGTAGGTGCCCTAAATTCAGAAGAAGAAGGTGGAAATAACTCATCTCTGTACAATGAGTACATTTCTTCTAAAAGAGATCTAATTTCTAAAAGTAATTTATCTACATCTTGTTCATAATTTAAACATAAAATAAAATTAGATAATAAAAGTTTTAAATTATCTATTTTAATTCTAGGATCCATAATTGCAGCTAAGTAAATAAAAAAGGCATATTTTTCAAAATATTTTTGAAATTTTTCTTCCATATCATGTATAGCCTCTACAAGACTATCATCATCTCTATATGCAGCAAATACTTGAGCAATTTCATTAAGATTATAAAAAACTAAGTTACATGTGGGATAATACGTACCAGAAAGTGCTTTTGTGGCAGTGTCAAATTTTCTAGAAAACTACAAAAATTTTCATATAATTCCATTCTTCATCACTAATATAAGAGATGAACATTCATTTATTGTAAAAAATTGAATTGCTTGTTTAAAAGGAAGGCAATCTTTAATCATATAGTAGCTTGAATTCCAACGAGTTTTCACATCTGCTTGGAGCAGTTTTTCCTTTAGTCCACATTGTCGGCAATAAGCTTTAAAAGATTGTCTCCTAGGTCCACTGTGTTTTATATGTAAAATAATTTCTTTAACTTTATAAATATATTTGTCTAAGAGCTTTAGACCATCTTGTACACATAAATTCAATATATGGCAAACACATCTAACATGAAAAAGTTTACCATTTAAAATTGGATCTAATATCGTTTTCAATTGTCTTATTGAAGCAGTATTTTCACTTGCATTATCAAAAGAAATAGAAAATATTTTATTTTCTATACCATAATTTCTACAAGTAAGAAAAATTGAATTTGCTACATTTGTAGCAGAATGTTTCTCAGAAAATTTAGAAAATGATAAAATACGTTTTTGTAAAATCTAATTTTCATCAATAAAGTGAGCAGTAACACATAAATAATGAATAAGATTAAGAGCTTCCCATATATCGGAAGTTAAAGAAATTTTTCTAGCATCACTAGTAAAAAGAGCCTTCAAAATATTTTTTCTATTTACAAATAATCTTCAATTTCTCTAGTTATAGTTTGTCTGCTAATTCTCTTATAATCAGGAGCAAAAACAGATTTAAGATAATCAACTAATGCATCTGATTCAGTAAAAGAAAATGGAAGTTCTGCTCGAACAATAAATTCAGCTAACTTATGTTTATTTACTTCAGGCTTATATCTCCAAGTGGAGAGTGTGCCTGAATCAGCTAATATTTGTGCTTGTTGTGGTGGTAAACCGTGACTTTTAGCATGCTTTTTTTCATAGTGTTTATTAAGAACACCTGTACCGTATCCTTCTTTATGATCAAATAGTTGATGACAGTACTTACATTCTGCCTTTCTTCTACCTTCAACAAATTTTAAGACAAAATGGTTCCACACTGCAGAAGTTTTGGCTCTTTCTTTAGTGGTTGTGCTTGTGCTTGTGCTAGTTGGTTCAGGTTGTTGTGTTTCTGGAACTATAGTGTCATGCTGTGTTGGTTGTGTATCGTGTTGTTCTTGTGTTTCAGTAAAAAAAGGAGCCAGAGATTGTGCGTGCATTGGTGATGTTGACATTAAAAGTTGAGAATATGAGGCATATTGAGGAGGGAAGGAAATAGAATGCCGACCTGTACCACTATCACTGGCATATGCAACATGTGTATATGGTGCATAACCACTGTAGTCAAATGCATAGCTTGACGAACTGTGATAGGGAGCAAATGCGGATGTTGGTGGAGCATAGCTGTATGGTGGGTAAGCGGTATATGCTGATGATGAGCTACCGCCAACATCGGTGTAAGATGCGGCAGCTGACGGATTGTGTGTTGATGAAGAGCTGCCACCGGCTTCGGATGAGGAACCGCCAGTACTCCAGTTGGGATCCATTAGACTAGATTGAAAGTTGGTAGAGATTTGTAATTGTAAGAGAATAAGAGTGAATTAGAGTTAGAGGATGAAAATAGAAGAGAGAGTTGAGATGAAGTGAGAATGTGAGATGAAAATGAATGAGGGTAGAGGGTATTTATAGAAGATTAGAGGTTAGGGTTTTTATTTTTTAATTTTTTTTTTAGTGCCAATGGCTCAAAACTGAGCCGTTGGGGTGAAAAACGAGGGTGCCACGTGGCACCCTCGTTTTTCACCCCAACGGCTCAGTTTTGAGCCGTTGAGGGTTTAAAATAAAAAAAAATAATATAGGGGGCGTATAATAATTTCCCCTCTAACGTTATTAAAAAATTATTGGACTAAAAAAAAAAAAATTAAGAAGGGGGGGTCGGGGAAATTTTCCCCGACCCGACTCGTCTCGTGATTCGTCACGGGACGAATTGGATTCGTCCCGTGACCACGGGACGGGTCAACCCGTTTCGACCCGCCCCTTAACGGGGCGGGTATGGGTTGACCCGCCAACCCGTCTGTGCGACTCCGACGAGTCGCACAGTACGGGTCGGGGCGGGTCGACGCGGGTCGACCCGCCCCGGTGGCCACCCCTACATGAAGTGTATCAGGACGTGGGTTGGTTCAAAGTTTTGATTTTTCTCAAAAAAAAAAAAAGGCGAAGAGCATAAAATCCTAGTGTTCTTCATCATCACCGTCATATGCAGATTCATCTTCATTCTCCTCCTCTTGCTCTTCATTATTTCTTTCCTCATCTTCTCCCTCGTCGATCGGCTCGCTGTCCTCTTCACTTTCTTCTTTTTTTAAGGTACTTTGGTTCGTTGATAAACTCTCAGAATGTATCGTCTGTATCAAGCTCTTCTTTCGATCCGTGTTGAGAAGAACCTTCAAAGGATATACTCAAAGAAAGCACGCCTTCAGCATCAGAGAACATGCTTTCATTAAGTATGTCTTTGTAAAGTGGCAGAGGAATAAGTTCCTCCCCACTAGTGTAGACTGTTAAAAAATCACTGAAGACAAGTCATCAGATAGCAGAGTCTATACTTCAGACGCGAGACTAATTAAATCCATTCATGTAACGCCAAGACGCAGGGCTTAAGATTGCATCCCAGCATCACCGCAGTGTCAAGAGGCGACGCTCAAAACCGCGTCCCAGCATCACCGCAGTGTCAAGATGCGAGGCTCGAAACCCGCGTCCCAGCATCACTGCAATACCAAGATACAGGGCTCGAAGCCCGCGTTTAGCAAAGCTCGAAGCCCGCGTCCAGCAGCATCTCAATGGCTAAACGCGGAGCTCAAGCCCGCTTTCAACTGCAAGTGAGCTCCGCGTTTCAGTTGTAACTGCCCTTATTATCGGGTCAGTTACTGCCCACGTAATGTGGGGAGTTAACCCCCATTATGGAGGACTTTTGGGAGAAAGTTTTACCCTTGTAACCCCTACAAATAGCTCAGTTTGCTATTGAAAAGGGGTCATAATTTTCTAGCTGAGGAATACTGGTAAAGAGTTAAACTCTTCTACCAACTTACTGAGTCCAAGTTTTTTCCCAAGTCTCTTTGAGATTTCATTGGATATGAGCTATGCTACTCCATCCGTGATCCAAGAAGATTTCTCGAAGAGCTTGACGTTCACCTGGTCAACGGAAAACAAGATTCACTTTCCACCGCTACGCAAAAACCTAGCCTTAAACAAAGGGAGATCCAACCATTCTCCCTGTTTTGTAATCAGATTATTAATTCGTTGTAATTTTTTTAACAATCAAATAAAGAATTTACACACCTTCAATCAATTTTTATCCGAGAAAATAATAGATGGCGACTCCGCTGGGGACTACTTCTCCACTGATGAGCAAGTTGTGGCGTAAGGTGATGTCACCTTCATGGAAAAAACGGTCGAGTCACTTGTCGTGAAATTCGACCAGGCAAAATATGAAGAGTTCATCTCTTCTGGCTCCAAGAGCCCTAGGGTGGCACGATAGTACCGCAGGGCCTCCTCGAAGATATGCTCTCAAGTCCCTTCTGAGACTTCCCCAAAGATGGTCTGCGTAAACAGATCATTTTTGGCCGCGTCGCGCACGCGGGGTCCGCATCAACGTCTCCCACGAGACCCGCGAGGCCAATGTCGTTGAAGGCCAATCTTGTCATGCCCCTTCTTTTCCTCAGCTCCAGGTTACCGGGGGTTCCCAACAACCCGTGAAGCGTAACCGGAATGCTGAACGTCGATAAAAGTGACGAGCACATCGACAATAGATGCAAGAAGCTGAAAAAACCATCTATCCAACAGATATAGGACGCGAGGCTCATGCCTGCGTCTCTTCTGAACTACATCACACGCGCGAAGCCTGCGCCTGGATGCCAAAACACAGAGCTCATGAGGCTTGCGTTTCTGAGACTTCAATCCACAGACGCAATGTTCAGTAACGCGAGGTCCGCGTCTCTTCTCATAAACACGAGACCCGCATCAGATTGCGAGACTCATAAAATCCGTGCGCAAAAAACCAAGCCTTAAACAAAGGGGAGATCCAACCATTCTCCCTTGTTTTGTAATCAGATTATTAATTCGTTGTAATTTTTTTAACAATCAAATAAAGAATTTATACACCTTCAATTAATTTTTATCCGAGAAAATAATAGATGGCGACTCCGCTGGGGACTACTTTCTCCACTGATAAGCAAGTTGTGGCGCAAGGTGATGTCACCTTCATGGAAAAAACGGTCGAGTCACTTGTCGTAAAATTCGACCAGGAAAATATGAAGAGTTCATCTCTTCTGGCTCCAAGAGCCCTAGGGTGGCACGATAGTACTGCAGGGTCTCCTCGAAGATATGCTCTCAAGTCCCATCCGAGACTTCCCAAAGATGGCCTGCGTAAATAGCATCATTTTGGCCGCGTCGCGCGCGCGGTCCGCATCAACGTCTCCCACGAGACCCGCGAGGCCAATGTCGTTGAAGGCCAATCTTGCCATGCCCCCTCTTATCCTCAGCTCCAGGTTATCGGGGGTTCCCAACAACCCGTGAAGCGTAACCGGAATGTTGAACGTCGATAAAAGTGACGAGCACATCGACAATAGATGCAAGAAGCTGAAAAACCATCTATCCAACAGATACAGGACGTGAGGCTCATGTCTGCGTCTCTTCTGAACTGCATCACACGCGTGAAGCCTGCGCCTGGATGCCAAAACGCAGAGCTCAAGAGGCTCGCGTTTCTGAGACTTCAATTCACAGACGCAATGTTCAGCAACGCGAGGTCCGCGTCTCTTCTCATAAATACGAGACCCGCATCAGATTGCGAGACTCATAAAACCGTGTATCTCAAGTGTCTCCAGACAAACGCGATAATCAGCAACGCGAGATCCGCGTCTCTTCTCTGCATAGGCACGAGACCCGCGTCTCAAAGTCAAAATGCGAGAGCTGCGTCTATTCTACAGAACGTGACTTCGCGTCTCTGAACCCTGCGCCCCTGAGACGTGCATCTCGGAATTGCGATGCAAGGTTAACATTTGTTTTCTAATGGCTAGCATCAGAAGGGAGTTGAAAAGTCCTCGTCCTCAGAGCTTGAGGCTGGTCTCTTCGATCCCCCTCTGACGGATCTAAGGGATTAATTGACAAAGAAGAGGAGTGTTCATCAAATCACTCCACTATGCTGCTGTGAATGACTCATTACAGCAATGCTCTCTGAATGCTACTGCAAACAGTCGGTGTTCAAATGGTTATCATCTACGTCAGTCTCCGCTCGGCCAAAAGGCGTCGTTCCCGCACAAGGAGAATTTTCTCTGATACAGAGTACCCTGAAGTTACTGCAAATGTGGTAGGTTCAAGCACTATCCCAAGCAAGACTAAGGGGAAGCAGCCAATAGTCAGCTCTGACGAGTCTGACACCGAACCGGAAGGAGTGTATCGGCATACCTGCACTCGAACTGGCGTGATAGTCCCAGTAGACTACAGTGCTCTAACCCTGGGCATCAAAGTAAGTGAGTCACATTCTGCCATTGCGAAGTCACAAGCCTCGAACTCTTTCGGAGAGAAAGAAGTCTTCGCATATATGACAAGCACTCCTGAAGAAATGGCCAAATGCTTTGAGCAGCAAGCCAACGCCCAGAGGGAGCAACTCGATATGATTCGTGTTCAAAAGAATCTATCGACAGTCTCAAGAAGATGCTTTCGCAATTGCTTGAGGACAAAAAGAAGAAGCCTAAGGCCAAGACTCCTTTCAAGAAGTCCAAAGGCAAACGGAAGGAAGGGAAAGCTCGTCCTCTGCACATACTGAGGAGGAGGAGCATTCCAACTCTGAGTTGTCCAAGCCTTCATCCAGAGAGGAAGGCAACTCAGAAAATACGAGCACTCATTCCAAAAGAATGAGTAAATTAAAAAATGTCTTGAAGTCCTTGCCAGTCGGAAAGGCCCACAAGAAGCAGGAGTGGTCCGACCATACCCGGCTGAGTGGGATCTTGTCCTGTACCCTCCTAAGTTCAAAGCTTTGACCCTACAGGCCTTCAACGACAAGGGGTCACCGAACCAACACATATACTACTTCAAGTCTCAAAAAGGAAATGTCGTATCAAATGATGCCATCTTGACACGTTTGTTCATCGGCACCCTAAAGGGGATCACTTTTGAATGGTTCATTGTAACGCCCCGATCCTGCGGGTACGGAGACGTTACTGCGACGTATATACGCAGGTCAGAAATACCCTCACGTATATACGCTAAGCATCAGTACAGGCAAGAATCAGAGTACGGAAGCAAGTGGTGCATTATACATTCCAACACATGAGTACAATTACAAGTTATCACCAGAGGTGATCCAATATTACATGAATATTACATCACTGATATGCGCAATTGCGAGATTACAAAGAGATGTACAAGTATGGACAGTACACAGGCACTCACGAGTTTACAAAAGGAAAACTCGAGAGGCACACAGGGGCCTGGAAGGATAGAGACCTGGATGATCTGCTGGAGATCCACGCTACCGCTGCGCTTTTCAGGTCAGCAACTGGGATTCTACAAGCTCCAAGCTCTGACATGCTCCAAGCTCCAGGACCTGGACATGAGGATCTAGGGGAGTCAGATAGAACTCCCAGGCGAGTGATGATACGAATGCCAAGTGGCGAGCATAGGTAAGCATGCAGGAGCAAGTAGACATAAAACAAGTGATATCAAGCAGGAACTACTCATGGTATGATAAGATAAGAGAAGGTAAAGAGATGAGAAGTAAAGTAGATAGGGCAACCCCAGATATCTCCTAAACTAACATAAAACCGATAAAACCGATAAAACCGAATAAAACCGATTACGAGCAAAACTGATTGTACAAGCTTAGGTCACGGCCCCATGAGACTAGTACCTCGAAGGAATAATCCAAACAAGGAAACCCTCATTTATATACCTTTATCCCATGTCACCGAAATCCGAGCGCATACAACCCGAGTTACAAAACAACACATCAAATCGCATATTCGCATTTTATTATAATTGGGGCCGTCTAAGTTGTGGGCTTCGGTATGCGTCCCATTCCACATACCTCCACTTACAACTTATAAAGCAAGTTATTTAGAAACTGATAAAGTTCGATGAATCATGTTTCGGATGGGCCCCGTACATGCCCGGGACAACGGTCCAGGAGTATTCGGTGCTGAACCGGAACGTACCGCTAGATACCGGGACTTATTTACGCCCGAACAGGAATAGAGTATCGCAGATCCCATAGAAATAGGCCTAGGGCGTGTGCATACTCGGCAGGAATAATCAAGAGTAGGGGTGCCAGCACACCCTACGGAATCCCTGGTGGCCGCCAGGTGATCCCTCAAGTATGTGGCCACACGTGACTCGATAAGACCACCATAAACATGATTAATCAGGGCCCATCAGTTTCCCCCAAACTGGGTGCAAGTTGTCTTATAATAATTTATCATGTAATTATCAATTTACGGGAATAACAGGAGCAGGACATGATCAGGAATTCAGGAGTACAGGTCACTGTATATAATACAGGATAACAGGTCACTGTATATAATACAGGATAACAAGACAGGATTCCCGTAAATGTGATAATCACAGGTCAAGTATTAATATAACAGGAGTACATAACAGGCATAACAGGAGCCATAACAAGCATAACGGGAGTTCATAACAAGAGATCAGTGTCAAGTGTAGCATGTCTGGTGTCAGGTGATAACACATTAGTTGTCAAGTGATACAAACAGGAGTTAAATAGTAGCATGTAAATGACATGTATGAAGTAATGGCATGTCAATGAAGTAATGGCATGTCAAGTGTTAACATATCAGGTAAATACATGGCATAATGATAGAGTAGTAGCTGAGCACAACCAAGCGGAGCTGAGCAAGCTGGAGGCACAGACAGCCAACAGTATTTAACACTGGAGCGTCTGGCAAGGTTACCGGGACAACTCGGCTTAAAGGGCGAGTAGCAAATCCGGCAGCATCTTGCCTAGACGAATCTAGTGATAAAGTGCTGAACGCTGATCATGATAACCATGCAGAGCTGAGAAACCTGACGGTCCCAATCACCTCTCTTTCAAGATAGTGAGAGACCGGAGGCTGAAGGACGGAGAGACCTGTCGGTCCCAATCACTTCCCTTTCGAGATAGTGAGAGACCGGAGGCTGAAGGCTGAGGGACCAAGAACGCTCAGGGTTTAAGCGCACTCTCGGTGGCTAACAGCCATCCCAGGAGTGGGCAGAAACCCAGAGTTCAACGACCACGAAGGGTCGGCCACGCATAGTATAAAGCAGTAAAATACATATAAACATGGAATAAAATACATGTCGACCCGACAAAGCGGGGAACCCAAATGGAGGCGAGAGCGAGGACACTCGCCTAAATCACCGGAAATGCCGAAAGGTCTGAAATCCATGGAACTCGCGCACGCGCCATAAGATATAAATATTTAGAGGGAGAAAGTGAAAAGGATAGAGAAAGAGTTAGAGAGAGAAATCTAGAGAGAGAAGTATATGGAAGGAGAGAGTGCACAGGGAGACGCGAGTTATGCGAGTGAGACGTGGGGTCGCAGACGCGGGAGTCGCGTCGCGGGAATAGCAGACGCGGGAATCGCGTCGCAAAGGTGCCACAAACGCGGGATTCGAGACCCGCGTTCAAGTCAGGACACGAGAAGAATGCGGACGCGGTCATGGGTTTCGCGTCGCGTTAGCATGAGAAGAACACAGACGCGGGTATTAGCTCCGCGTCGTGCAAACATGAAAGGGACACAGACGCGGGCTCCGCGTTGCGTCGGTACAAGAACGCGAAGGCCACGTTTAAACAGATGCCAAGAACGCGAAGATCCGCGTTAAGGCATTGCCTAGACACGGGGGTGAGATCCGCATCAACAATATACAGAGAGGAGGAGGGAGAGAGAAAGGGAAAGGTGCTTGCTTTGGTGGTGGTGTTATTTGGTGGAGGAGTTGGATTTTGATGGAGTAATGAAAAAGAAGGTGAAGGAGGTGATGTTTGGAGGTTGAAGTAGTGGAGATGGAGGTGGTGTTGTGATGGTGAAAGTGTTGGTGGAAGTGAAGATGGTGGTGAAAAATAGTAGAAGTGATGGTGATGTTAGTTGTTTGTCGTTGTAATCGTCACCGTAATGATTACCGGAATAATCGCGAACGATTACCGGAATAATCATCGGAGATATTACCGACGAAGAAGAGCTCGGCCCCAATCCAAAGGAGGTGGCCGGCTCTTGATGTGGTGATGGGGTGGTGGTTTTGTGGAGGGTTTTGATGGTGGTGGTATTTTTGGAGAAGGTAAAGGAGAAGGTGGAGGCTTTGGTGGAGTTGTTGGAGTTTGTGGTGATTTACATGGAGACGGAGGAGGAAGAAGATGAAGGTAGGGAGTTAGAGAATTTGTAGTGGTTGTGGTTGTGGTGGAGATGAAGGAGGAGTTGGTGGTGGTTAAGGTTTTGGTGAAGAGAAAATGAAGTGGAAAGAAGAAGGAAAGGTTTATATAGGAATTGGAATTGTGAAGGTGATGTAAAAATGTTTAGGGAGGGGGTTTTTTATAAAATGGAGGGGTTAGGTGGCTCTTTCGCCGGCCATGGTGATGGGAGAGGAGTTTGAGTGGTTTGGGATATTTTGGAGAAGATATTTTTGGAGGAAAGGAGATATTTTTGGTGAAGATATTTTTGATGGAAGAATGGAGAATTTTGTAGAATTTGGTGGAAGGAAAAGGAAGGAAAGAAAAAGGAAAAAGGAAAAGAAATTAAAAAAGGAAGATATTCTCTTGAAAGAAAAAGTGAAAATAATTAGAGTAGCGGATTCCCGGGATTTAGTTGCGGATGCGGAAAACTTTCGGAAAAATACCGAAATCGTCCGAAAATCAAGTATCTCGGAACGACCCACAAAAATTCTCAAAAATCAAGAATATTAGTCTAAGAATCACGGTGAAATTTCATTTCAAGAAATTCTTTATAGTTTTTAAATTAAAAATCCTAAAATCGGCCGCCAATATCGATCGACACCAATCTGGCAGAAATCTGATAAATTCTGAAAATTCCAAAAAATGAATTAAGATAGTAAATATTATTCTAAGCAAATATGGGAAAGCGGTTTCTCAAAATTTGACTCCATTTGTAAATTAAAAATCTAGGAATCGGTCAGCGGTGCTGGTCGACACCGGTTTTGAAGATTTTCATTTTAATTCAGGAAAATTCCAGAAAATCACAGAAAATCTAAAATATTGAAAAATGATGTTTAAAACTGAAATCGGTCAAATCTGAATACCGGAAAGACAAATTGAGTAAGACACTAGGATCGGGTCCCTGGTTCAGAGAAGAGCAGACTCTGAGTCCACGAATCCGGATCCAAGACAAAACGATCATATAAATAATTCATAATACAAAAATAAATACAGGAAGTAAATCGAAAAATACGATCAGAAAATACGAATACGCAACTAGGTACGTATTCCGGGAGCGGGGTGTTACATTCCATCCACCTTACAAAAAATTGCGTCCTCGCAATTTCGATAAGGGTTAAAATGAACACAAAGGGGACATGGGTGGAATTTATACCATTCAAGATATGAAGTACTATAGGTAGGGCTCTTAAGTTGACGAAACAGTAATCAGAATATAGATATCTTCTGCACCTCTTGCTGTATAAGTTTTGAACGGTACCAAATAATACTGATCTGATGTCGTTACTTTGCAATAGAGTTCCAGTTATACTGCATACTTTATAGCCCTCCGAGAATAAGCCAGAATATTGAAAATAAAGGAAACCCTGATAGTCCTGAGCATAATAAAGAAGATCGATAATTGAGAATTCTGAATACCAGGCATCAATCACTCTGGAAGATATAGCCAAAAATGTAGAATATCCGTAGAGAATTCTGACAACTGACTTCTGAAAGATAACCCGATTAGGATCAATCCTGGGAATACCCGAGCACCATAGAGTCAGCCGAAGAGATCATATAATAGCTTTCTTCAGAACCAGCCACTACCTCTCTAGTCTACTCATATCTTAAGTTGGTATAAGGCTTCGAAAAACCAAAATAGGGGAAAGATGGAAGGGATTAGGAATCAAAGGAAAGATGATCAAGAATAGATAACTCTGTACTTGTAGTTGGATTGTATAACCAGGACTCATGCATTCCAGTTGCAAATTTCTTTACTATTAATTTGCAGTCTGGACGTACTGAGGATGTAGAACCTAGGCTCTGATACCATCCTGTAACGCCCCGATCCTGCGGGTACGGAGACGTTACTGCGACGTATATACGCAGGTCAGAAATACCCTCACGTATATACGCTAAGCATCAGTACAGGCAAGAATCAGAGTACGGAAGCAAGTGGTGCATTATACATTCCAACACATGAGTACAATTACAAAGTTATCACCAGAGGTGATCAATATTACATGAATATTACATCACTGATATGCGCAATTGCGAGATTACAAAGAGATGTACAAGTATGAACAGTACACAGGCACTCACGAGTTTACAAAAGGAAAACTCGAGAGGCACACAGGGGCCTGGAAGGATAGAGCTCTGGATGATCTGCTGGAGATCCACGCTACCGCTGCGCTTTTCAGGTCAGCAACTGGGATTCTACAAGCTCCAAGCTCTGACATGCTCCAAGCTCCAGGACCTGGACATGAGGATCTAGGGGAGTCAGATAGAACTCCCCAGGCAAGTGGTGATACGAATGCCAAGTGGCGAGCATAGGTAAGCATGCAGGAGCAAGTAGATATAAAACAAGTGATATCAAGAAGGAACTACTCATGGTATGATAAGATAAGAGAAGGTAAAGAGATGAGAAGTAAAGTTGATAGGGCAACCCCAGATATCTCCTAAACTAACATAAAACCGATAAAAACCGATAAAATCGAATAAAACCGATTACGAGCAAAACTAATTGTACAAGCTTAGGTCACGGCCCCATGAGACTAGTACCTCGAAGGAATAATCCAAACAAGGAAACCCTCATTTATATACCTTTATCCCATGTCACCGAAATCCGAGCGCGTACAACCCGAGTTACAAAACAACACATCAAATCGCATATTCGCATTTTATTATAATTGGGGCCGTCTAAGTTGTGGGCTTCGGTATGCGTCCCATTCCACATACCTCCACTTACAACTTATAAAGCAAGTTATTTGGAAACTGATAAAGTTCGATGAATCATGTTTCGGATGGGCCCCGTACATGCCCGGGACAACGGTCCAGGAGTATCCGGTGCTGAGCCGGAACGTACCGCTAGGTACCGGGACTTATTTACGCCCGAATAGGAATAGAGTATCGCAGATCCCATAGAAATAGGCCTAGGGCGTGTGCATACTCGGCAGGAATAATCAGGAGTAGGGGTACCAGCACACCCCACGGAATCCCTGGTGGCCGCCAGGTGATCCCTCAAGTATGTGGCCACGCGTGACTCGATAAGACCACCATAAACATGATTAATCAGGGCCCATCAGTTTCCCCCAAACTGGGTGCAAGTTGTCTTATAATAATTTATCATGTAATTATCAATTTACGGGAATAACAGGAGCAGGACATGATCAGGAATTCAGGAGTACAGGTCACTGTATATAATACAGGATAACAGGTCACTGTATATAATACAGGATAACAAGACAGGATTCCCGTAAATGTGATAATCACAGGTCAAGTATTAATATAATAGGAGTACATAACAGGCATAACAGGAGCCATAACAAGCATAACGGGAGTTCATAACAAGAGATCAGTGTCAAGTAGTAGCATGTCTGGTGTCAGGTGATAACACATTAGTTGTCAAGTGATACAAACAGGAGTTAAATAGTAGCATGTAAATGACATGTATGAAGTAATGGCATGTCAATGAAGTAATGGCATGTCAAGTGTTAACATATCAGGTAAATACATGGCATAATGATAGAGTAGTAGCTGAGCACAACCAAGCGGAGCTGAGCAAGCTGGAGGCACAGACAGCCAACAGTATTTAACACTGGAGCGTCTGGCAAGGTTACCGGGACAACTCGGCTTAAAGGGCGAGTAGCAAATCCGGCAGCATCTTGCTTAGACGAATCTAGTGATAAAGTGCTGAACGCTGATCATGATAACCAGGCGGAGCTGAGAAACCTGACGGTCCCAATCACCTCTCTTTCAAGATAGTGAGAGACCGGAGGCTGAAGGACGGAGAGACCTGTCGGTCCCAATCACTTCCCTTTCGAGATAGTGAGAGACCGGAGGCTGAAGGCTGAGGGACCAAGAACGCTCAGGGTTTAAGCGCACTCTCGGTGGCTAACAGCCATCCCAAGAGTGGGCAGAAACCCAGAGTTCAACGACCACGAAGGGTCGGCCACGCATAGTATAAAGCAGTAAAATACATATAAACCTGGAATAAAATACATGTCGACCCGACAAAGCGGGGAAACCCAAATGGAGGCGAGAGCGAGGACACTCACCTAAATCACCGGAAATGCCGAAAGGTCTGAAATCCATGGAACTCGCGCACGCGCCATAAGATATAAATATTTAGAGGGAGAAAGTGAAAAGGATAGAGAAAGAGTTAGAGAGAGAAACCTAGAGAGAAGTATATGGAAGGAGAGAGTGCACAGGGAGACGCGAGTTATGCGAGTGAGACGCAGGGGTCGCAGACGCGGGAGTCGCGTCGCGGGAATAGCAGACGCGGGAATCGCGTCGCAAAGGTGCCACAAACGCGGGGTTCGAGACCCGCGTTCAAGTCAGGACGCGAGAAGAACGCGGACGCGGTCATGGGTTTCGCGTCGCGTTAGCATGAGAAGAACACAGACGCGGGTATTAGCTCCGCGTCGTGCAAACATGAAAGGGACACAGACGCGGGCTCCGCGTTGCGTCGGTATAAGAACGCGAAGGCCGCGTTTAAACAGATGCCAAGAACGCGAAGATCCGCGTTAAGGCATTGCTTAGACAGGGGGGTGAGATCCGCGTCAGTAATATACAGAGAGGAGGAGGGAGAGAGAAAGGGAAAGGTGCTTGCTTTGGTGGTGGTGTTATTTGGTGGAGGAGTTGGATTTTGATGGAGTAATAAAAAAGAAGGTGAAGGAGGTGATGTTTGGAGGTTGAAGTAGTGGAGATGGAGGTGGTGTTGTGATGGTGAAAGTGATGGTGGAAGTGAAGATGGTGGTGGAAAATAGTAGAAGTGATGGTGATGTTAGTTGTTTGTCGTTGTAATCGTCACCGTAATGATTACCGGAATAATCGCGAACGATTACCGGAATAATCATCGGAGATATTACCGACGAAGAAGAGCTCGACCCCAATCCAAAGGAGGTGGCCGGCTCTTGATGTGGTGATGGGGTGGTGGTTTTGTGGAGGGTTTTGATGGTGGTGGTATTTTTGGAGAAGGTAAAGGAGAAGGTGGAGGCTTTGGTGGAGTTGTTGGAGTTTGTGGTGATTTACATGGAGATGGAGGAGGAAGAAGATGAAGGTAGGGAGTTAGAGAATTTGTAGTGGTTGTGGTTGTGGTGGAGATGAAGGAGGAGTTGGTGGTGGTTAAGGTTTTGATGAAGAGAAAATGAAGTGGAAAGAAGAAGGAAAGGTTTATATAGGAATTGGAATTGTGAAGGTGATGTAAAAATGTTTAGGGGGGGTTTTTTATAAAATGGAGGGGTTAGGTGGCTCTTTGGCCGGCCATGGTGATGGGAGAGGAGTTTGAGTGGTTTGGGATATTTTGGAGAAGATATTTTTGGAGGAAAGGAGATATTTTTGGAGAAGATATTTTTGGTGGAAGAATGGAGAATTTTGTAGAATTTGGTGGAAGGAAAAGGAAGGAAAGAAGAAGGAAAAAGGAAAAGAGAAAGGAAAAAGGAAGATATTCTCTTAGAAGAAAAAGTGAAAATAATTAGAGTAGCGGATTCCCGGGATTTAGTTGCGGATGCGGAAAACTTTCGAAAAATACCGAAATCGTCCGAAAATCAAGTATCTCGGAACGACCCACAAAAATTCTCAAAAATCAAGAATATTAGTCTAAGAATCACGGTGAAATTCGTTTCAAGAAATTCTTTATAGTTTTTAAATTAAAAATCCTGAAATCGGCCGCCAATATCGGTCGACACCAAATCTGGCAGAAATCTGATAAATTCTGAAAATTCCCAAAAAATAAATTAAGATAGTAAATATTATTCTAAGCAAATATGGGAAAGCGGTTTCTCAAATTTGACTCCATTTGTAAATTAAAAATTAGGAATCGGTCAGCGGTGCTGGTCGACATCGGTTTTGAAGATTTTCATTTTAATTCAGGAAAATTCCAGAAAATCACAGAAAATCTAAAATATTGGAAAATGATGTTTAAAATTGAAATCGGTCAAATCTGAATACCGAAAGACCAAATTGAGTAAGACACTAGGATCGGGTCCCTGGTCCAGAGAAGAGCAGACTCTGAGTCCACGAATCCGGATCCAAGACAAAACGATCATATAAATAATTCATAATATAAAAATAAATACAGGAAGTAAATTGAAAAATACGATCAGAAAATACGAATACGCAACTAGGTACGTATTCCGGGAGCGGGGTGTTACATTCATGAAGCTCCCGGAAGGCTCCATCATGAACTGGGGTGATCTGGAGAAGTTTTCCTTACACGCTTCTTCGAAGACGGCTCAGAGATTACCATCTCAACTCTCCTGACGACGAGGCAACGAAAAGGAGAGTTAGTTAAAGAATTTGTGGAGAGATTTCAGAGTATGGCACTCCGATTTTCTAGCGGTATGATCCAGGCCACCCTGGTGGAAACATACCGTCATAATTTACAAACCTCACTCCTAACTCAGATAGGAGTAGCTGAAAGCCATACCTGAAAGCAGTCGGTCCAGCAAAGTGAACATGCAGAAGAGATTGTCACCAGAGTTAGGGCAGAAGAAAACAAGTCTAGACCTGAAAAGTCAACAAGGCGCGCGCCAGAAGCGTCTTTCCAAGCTAAAAGGAAGGACACACTGGCGACAGAGACGAAGTCTCCCTCTAAGCCCCAACCAGTGATCGTGGGAAAACCGCGCACAAAAAGTGTATGTTTTGAAATGGATATTTAAAGTGTGTGCGCTTTGGCTTCCTCGATACTTCCGTTATAGCATAGAGGCTAAAACGAGTCGAATCCATAAGGATGGGAGGCGATAGAAGTTTTACCGGTTGATTCACGTGTTTGTTAAAGATTCTTCAAAGTTTTAAAGAATGAAAAAGAAAAGAAAGAAAAGAATGAAAAGAGAATTACGGTGAAACACAAGGAAGTGGGAAACATGAAAAATAAGATATTTGTGGTTTTTGTTGTATTTCTAAAATAAGTGAAAGAGAAAGAAATCTCACGGCTACTAACTACTAATGACTCTACCAACATGCTAACCTCTTAGTGATAGTTGCCTCATGTATCCTTGGCAATCACTAGTCCTTGGTTCAAGAGCTTTACAAAGCATGACCCATATGTAACTCTTCACAACCCAACTCAACAAACAAGTTCAAGCTACACTTAAACCATCAATACTATAGAAAAGTAAGCATGGAGTAAAGTAATGTTAGCTTGTTAGTGGTTAGGAAGTTAGAGTTAGATCCATCATCATGAGCCATCAATGGCTTTTGCAAGAGCAAGGCCAAAATGAGGCTATTAGATTCATGTGGATTATCATAAAAGAAGTTAGCAAGTTGGTGGTTAGTAGTAGCTGCCATGAGAGAAAAAGTTAGCTACACATGTAAAAGAGATTAGAGAGAAGAAAACATAGAGAGGTAAAGAGAGCACCTTTCATAGATTGTCACCTTCTATTACAAGCACTCTTACATTCCAAGCATGAACCACTCTCTCTCCCTATTACAAGATCTACAAAATGAAAAATACAAAGAGGGAGAAGAAGAACTAACCTAACCTAAACTAAACTACAACATAGAAATGAAAACTACCCTAAAACTATGTATCTCCTTGCTCTGGAACCCCAGGGGGGGTATTTATAGGCACCAGGGAAGAGGGGGCCAGGGGACAAACACTGGCCCGAAGCGGCGCGCGCACGCGGCCGTATGGCCGCGTTTACGCGGCCCTTTGGTGGCCGCGCGCGCGGCGCTTCGAGCCGCGCGCTGCCCAGTTGGTCCCCTGTCAGTTCTGATGCCCGGTTTCTGGTTTGCAGCCCCTGGTTTGTATAGAATCAGCTCTCTAGGTCAATGACTATCTTTAATAGGCTTTTAATCACCAATTAAATGGTGATTTAGGGTCTTCTTCTTCATTGCACACCATGGATCTAGAATCAAGCAAGCAAAGTTTATTAGTAGAATTTAATATGAAATTAATGTGAAGATGTGATACAAATTATGCAAAATTAGAGACTAATCACACCCCCACACTTATCTTTTGCTCGTCCCGAGCAAAACAAAAACTAAGAAATTATTACACCACTTTCGCAGGTGATGCGATTGCACTGAGCATGTGCAACAAGCCGTTAAACCTCTAAGTTCCCCTTAGAGGAAGAGTTTTGTCTCCTGAGGGTTTTCAGCGGATTACACCCACAAAATCCATAAAGAAAGAAATCAAATGTTAGTATTTTGAAAACGCATTTTTGAAATAGAGAAAAGTGTTGAAATATTTTCGTGAAAATATAAGTTATCCAAGGTCATAGGTTAACCAGAAATTGTTCTTTCTTAAACTAAGTCAAAATGCAAAAAATCTTGTTATAAATTAAATGTAAGAATTTAAAATTGAATTGACTCTTTGATCTTTCATAACACTCTTAGAAAAATATGCACTTTGTGAACTGTGAAGATTTTTGGGATATCGACTCAAACTTTCATGCCATTTATTTAATATATATTATTTATTTATTTATTTTCTTTTTTTTTCTTCCCTTAGTTTTCTTAGGCTTTCTTATTTACCCGGGTAGTGAGCCTATAGCCGGTGACTCCCAAACCAGATGGTCTTAGGGCACCAGATGAGAAAACATCCCTCGGACTTAAGGACTCGAGTAAATAAGGCCACAAAACTAAAGGGGGTTATTTTATTTTTTTGTTCACCATTTTATGTATGAATAATCATGCTTCCTGAGGCATAATTACCCAACTTCAATAAGTGATTTATATATATATTTTTATGGCATTTTCAGTCTTTGTTTCAATCCCAAAAATTGTGTAAGTGTGAAGTGCATAAATCTAAGGCAAAAAATTTAAGATCAAATTATCTTTTCAATTTTATTTTCTTATCCTAAAATTTAAACAAGATCTATTATTTTGACTTAGTTTAAAATTTCATAATTTTAGGTCTTCCTAATTCTTAAGATAATCTTAATTTTCTTAAAAATAAATCAAAACTATTTATCTTGTTTCAAAAAGTTTTGTAAAAAGAGAAAAAGATTTTTTTTTATTTTTTTAATTAAAAAGAAGTGTAAAAGAAAGAAAATATAAAACTAACTACGTTAGTAAACCCTCCCCCACACTTATCTCATGCATGGTCCTCAATGCATCATGAATGTGTATAGACATGAAACAAATAGAGAGGGAAGGAAGATTACCTCAAGGGGTGGCTCCGGCGGTGGTCGGATTGGGCTAAGCGTTGCGACCCAATCAAGATATCGTGGATCATTTAGGAACCCACCAATGACCTCTCTAATATGACCCAATAAAATGTGGATTGAATGAATGATCTTATTTAAAAAGTTATCTCCATCTAATTTTAATTTCAAAAATAATTATTGAGTCGTTTTTGTCAACATTCTTGTCCAACAATGATGTGTGATTTTGAAAGATGAGTGATTTGGACTCAAATGGAACAGGAGTAAAAACTGACACCGACTCGGGAATTTGACTCAGATCAAGTCGAGAGTCAATAATGAGAGTCGAAATTGGTTCAAAAACAGGGTCCAAACCAAAGAATTGATATTCACACACTTTCCCCAATAATGAAGTGTGATCATGAGAGATTGGTGATTCCATTTCACGGTGAATTGGTACAGGATTCAATGTTGACTTCGGAATAGAGAAAAAAATCTGGTAAAGATACCAGAGTCATTATTGAATCAAAAAGTGAAATGGAACTACTAACATTAGGTTCAGGATCACATTCAGGTTCGATTTCAATTTCAGGAAAGGGATAACTTGCCAGAATGTCCAGGAGACTTTCATAACTTAGAGTTTGGTCAAGTTCAAATGTGTGTTCTGAAATTGAATCTTGGTTTCCAAAAGAACATGATTCTTGGGTCCAATCGGTAGAGTTAGGAATATAAGGATTGGTCAACGGTTGACAAGAAAGATTATCCTCGCTTTCATTGATCAATTCGCTCATAATTGAATCTAACCTACTGATAGGTTGGGTAAGAGAATTCGGATTCGGAATCATGTCTTCCATATTCTTTGTAATGGGTTCTTGAAAAAATGCATATGGAAGTTGATTTTGGAAATTATGGTGAATTTGTGAGTCCATCAGATTTTGATCTGACTCACGCAAGGGTTCCATACTCAAGTCTAGTATTGATGGTTTTTATTTTGAATAGGTGAGACTGGAAAAGATGAGTAGGACTCTTGAAAATTTGATTGAGATGAGGAGTCCAACATGTTTTGCATTCTATCACAAAAGACTTCCAAACGCTTTTCTAGCTCAATTTCTTCTTCAATTGGATGCTCTAGAAAAGGAGGATGCGGAGTTTGATATGAGAAGGATTGTGAATTGAGAAAATTTTGCATTTGTTGTAGGGACTCTTCTATACTCCTTTCCAATGATGATTTTTCTTCAATTGGTGGTTCAGGAAAAGGAGTATATGAATCAAAATTGGGGAACGAATATTGTGAAAATTGTGGACAAGATGGTTGAAAATTGGACTCGGGGTAGGAGAATCCCCATGAACTCTGTGAAGAGTTGAAATTATTTTGAAAATCATGGTCATATTGTTGGGGATATAGGTCATATTGATTCGGATAATCCCAACCCGGCATATATGGTTGGTTTATGTTGTACATTGCCGGGTCAGAGTTATCCGAGTCAAATGAGGTCGGAGTGAAATATGGATTTATATCATGATTGAAAGAATTATTGTTGTTAAAATCCATTTCACAATTTACAAAAAAAAGAAAACAAACAAACAACAAACAAACAAACAAAAAGAAAACAAGCCTATGCTAGGGTTGACTTAGACCTAGACGACTCCTAACTGGTTAGACTGTCCACGGGGGGTCTATTGTCGGAAGCTGACCACGAGTTAATCGGCCAGGTAGGGGCAAGATCGGTGGGAGGTATCCGTGCCGGAGCAACGGGCCTAATTATGCCAAACCACCGTTCTTCGAGGTTTTGCCTCTCAATCCCCAACCTTAGACACCGATTTACCAAGAGTCAAATTCTAACAACTTTCCCCTTAGGTCAATCTCCTAAATGAGTCCGAGATGTCCCTAGGGGACAACGTCTAACAATTTTTATTAGGCTTGGGTTGTGTGAGTGGGGAGGTGATTTTTGGGCTAAGGGAGGGTAATAACTTCCCCACCTTATGTTGTATTGGGTTTTGACCTTAAGTTAAATTTGCGCAAGTGTGCAATATAGATAAGATGAACACAAAAAAGCGAGTAATCACTGAAGTGTTTGTCCTATACTATATGCAATGCCATATGTACACCTCCTATCAATATCATAACAACACAAGAATAAAATACAGTATATTGGATGAAAATTGACACGTGCCTAGATGTAAATGTCTAAACCATTTTAAAGCATCCAATTTCTGTATTTTACTTCTTAAAATTATTTACAGTGTACAAGTAATATAAACAAAAATTAGCAGCAGAGTACATGAATGTACAAGAAGTTACCCGACCACACTTGAGCAAGTGTGGACTTCTGCAATACTAAAATTTAACCTGCACACCAAAAAACAAAGAAGAAGAGTTAACAAACTTGTGAAATTAAACCGTTCCCATCCCCGGCAACGGCGCCAAAATTTGATCGGGGGAAAACCGCGCACAAAAAGTGTATGTTTTGAAATGGATATTTAAAGTGTGTGTGCTTTGGCTTCCTCGATACTTCCGTTATAGCATAGAGGGTAAAACGAGTCGAATCCATAAGGATGGGAGACGATAGAAGCTTTACCGGTTGATTCACGTGTTTGTTAAAGATTCTTCAAAGTTTTAAAGAATGAAAAAGAAAAGAAAGAAAAGAATGAAAAGAGAATTACGGTGAAACACAAGGAAGTGGGAAACATGAAAAATAAGATATTTGTGGTTTTTGTTGTATTTCTAAAATAAGTGAAAGAGAATGAAATCTCACGGCTACTAACTACTAATGACTCCACCAACATGCTAACCTCTTAGTGATAGTTGCCTCACATGTATCCTTGACAATCACTGGTCCTTGGTTCAAGAGCTTTACAAAGTATGACCCATATGTAACTCTTCACAGCCCAACTCAACAAACAAGTTCAAGCTACACTTAAACCATTAATTCTATAGAAAAGTAAGCATGGAGTAAAGTAATGTTAGCTTGTTAGTGGTTAGGAAGTTAGAGTTAGATCCATCATCATGAGCCATCAATGGCTCTTGCAAGAGCAAGGCCAAAATGAGACTATTAGATTCATGTGGATTATCATAAAAGAAGTTAGCAAGTTTGTGGTTAGTAGTTAGTTGCCATGAGAGAAAAGTTAGCTACACATGTAAAAGAGATTAGAGAGAAGAAAACATAGAGAGGTAAAGAGAACACCTTTCATAGATTGTCACCTTCTATTACAAGCACTCTTGCATTCCAAGCATGAACCACTCTCTCTCCCTATTACAAGATCTACAAAATGGAAAATACAAAGAGGGAGAAGAAGAACTAACCTAACCTAAACTAAAATACAACATGGAAATGAAAACTACCATAAAACTCTGTATCTCCTTGCTCTGGAACCCCAGGGGGGTATTTATAGGCACCAGGGAAGAGGGGGCTAGGGGACAAACCCTGGCCCGAAGCGGCGCACGCGCCGCGGCCTTATGGCCGCGGAAACGCGGCCCTTTGGTGGCCTCGCGCGCGGCGCTTCGAGCCGCGCGCTGCCCAGTTGGTCCCCTGTCAGTTCTGATGCCCGGTTTCTGGTTTGCAGCCCCTGGTTTGTATAGAATTAGCTCTCTAGATCAATGACTATCTTTAATAGGCTTTTAATCACCAATTAAATGGTGATTTAGGGTCTTCTTCTTCATTGCACACCATGGACCTAGAATCAAGCAAGTAAAGCTTTATTAGTAGAATTTAATATGAAATTAATGTGAAGATGTGATACAAATTATGCAAAATTAGAGACTAATCACACCCCCACACTTATCTTTTGCTCGTCCCGAGAAAAACAAAAAACTAGGAAATTATTACACCACTTTCGCAGGTGACGCGATTGCACTGAGCATGTGCAACAAGCCGTTAAACCTCTAAGTTCCCCTTAGAGGAGGAGTTTTGTCTCCTGATGGTTTTCAGCGGATTACACCCACAAAATCCATAAAGAAAGAAATCAAATGTTAGTATTTTGAAAACGCATTTTTGAAATAGAGAAAAGTGTTGAAATATTTTCGTGAAAATATAAGTTATCCAAGGTCATAGGTTAACCAGAAATTGTTCTTTCTTAAACTAAGTCAAAATGCAAAAAATCTTGTTATAAATTAAATGTAAGAATTTAAAATTGAATTGACTCTTTGATCTTTCATAACACTCTTAGAAAAATATGCACTTTGTGAATTGTGAAGATTTTTGGGATATCGACTCAATTTGATCGGGGGAAAACCGCGCACAAAAAGTGTATGTTTTGAAATGGATATTTAAAGTGTGTGTGCTTTGGCTTCCTCGATACTTCCGTTATAGCATAGAGGCTAAAACGAGTCGAATCCACAAGGATGGGAGGCGAGAGAAGCTTTACCGGTTGATTCACGTGTTTGTTAAAGATTCTTCAAAGTTTTAAAGAATGAAAAAGAAAAGAAAGAAAAGAATGAAAAGAGAATTACGGTGAAACACAAGGAAGTGGGAAACATGAAAAATAAGATATTTGTGGTTTTTGTTGTATTTCTAAAATAAGTGAAAGAGAAAGAAATCTCACGGCTACTAACTACTAATGACTCCACCAACATGCTAACCTCTTAGTGATAGTTGCCTCACATGTATCTTTGGCAATCACTAGTCCTTGGTTCAAGAGCTTTACCAAGCATGACCCATATGTAACTCTTCACAACTCAACTCAACAAACAAGTTCAAGCACTTAAACCATCAATACTATAGAAAAGTAAGCATGGAGTAAAATAATGTTAGCTTGTTAGTGGTTAGGAAGTTAGAGTTAGATCCATCATCATGAGCCATCAATGGCTCTTGCAAGAGCAAGGCCAAAATGAGACTATTAGATTCATGTGGATTATCATAAAAGAAGTTAGCAAGTTGGTGGTTAGTAGTTAGTTGCCATGAGAGAAAAGTTAGCTACACATGTAAAAGAGATTAGAGAGAAGAAAACATAGAGAGGTAAAGAGAGCACCTTTCATAGATTGTCACCTTCTATTACAAGCACTCTTGCATTCCAAGCATGAACCACTCTCTCTCCCTATTACAAGATCTACAAAATGGAAAATACAAAGAGGGAGAAGAAGAACTAACCTAACCTAAACTAAACTACAACATGGAAATAAAAACTACCCTAAAACTCTGTATCTCCTTGCTCTGGAACCCCAGGGGGGTATTTATAGGCATCAGGGAAGAGGGGGCCAGGGGACAAACCCTGGCCCGAAGCGGCGCGCGCGCTGCGGCCGTATGGCTATGGAAACGCGGCCCTTTGGTGGCCGCGCGCGCGGCGCTTCGAGCCGCGCGGTGCCCAGTTAGTCCCCTGTCAGTTCTGATGCCCGATTTCTGGTTTGCAGCCCCTGGTTGTATAGAATCAGCTCTCTAGGTCAATGGCTATCTTTAATAGGCTTTTAATCACCAATTAAATGGTGATTTAGGGTCTTCTTCTTCATTGCACACCATGGACCTAGAATCAAGCAAGCAAAGCTTTATTAGCAGAATTTACTATGAAATTAATGTGAAGATGTGATACAAATTATGCAAATAGAGACTAATCAACCAGCTATAGGGGGTAGCTCTTCAACCCAGCCACGCGCCAATAAGCAGTACTCTTTCAAGGACGAGTATGTTGATTCGCTGTTCAAGTTACTCAATAAGAGAACAGACTGAAGCTTCCTGAAGCTAGACATCTTGAGAAGGTTGGCAAGACCGACAACCCAATTACTGCTTGTACGACAGGATGCTGGGGCACCCTACCAAGAGCTGTTATGTCTTCAAAGATATTCTCCAAGCTTTGATTGATGCGGAGGTGCTCAAGCTCTGCCTAAAGCAGAAGAAAGTGACAACTAACATGACATCATTTCTTCAGTTCAGGATACAGCCTCCAACGCTGACCGAAGTAGTTCCCATCCTGAAAGGGAAACTAAGGGTACTCAATACAGATCCACACCACCAGCAGGAGAAAGGTGTCTCGTACCCATTCCTACTCCTCAGGGAGAAATCATGTGGGTTCATCCTGACCTCGTGGGAGATCAACAGTGGACTACTGTTACCAACAGGAAGTCTAGGGGCAAAGCAAAAGCTTCGCTTTGTAATGTGGTGTGTGCTTCCTCCCCAAAAGCAGAAACTGATGTTTTCTTTCTAACTGATTCGAAGGAGGAGACAATCGTCCTTACTATAGAACCGAATGCGCCATTCATAGCAGGGAACCGCTCAGGCCAGTCATACTTGAAGAAGTATGATGAAATGGTGGAGAATCCGCCTAAACCCACCCCAGAGCCAACCAAGCAATCCACGAAGCAACCCGTGAAGAAGCAAAAGGAGTTTCGGTATACCAAATCCCTCCCGAAGGACAAATGGGAAGGATCTTCAACACCTTACCGTTTTGATATCTTAGCTCAACTGACCAATATCCCGGCAAGGATCACCCTTTACAAGCTCCTGAGACTATCAAATTCAACAAGAGAAGCTCTGAGAGAAGCTTTAGCTGATGCTGAGGTCTTCATGGCCTGGATTCCAACTGAACCATAGGAGGAAGATGAAGAAAACTGCTTCCATGCCTCTCAACATGCCCCCTGCATAACCTTCACTCCAGACGACATGCAGGATAGGGAAACATGATAGGCCCCTTTACTTCACAGGGTATATTGGATTGTCTGAAGTGAGCCGCATTCAGGTGGATCTAGGATCCGCGTTGAGCATCATGCTCCACCGGGTCATGCAGCACTTGTGAACCCCACTCACTGATTGAGTGCCACTTTAACTACCATTTATGGTTTCAACGCCAATGGTACGCGTCCAATGGGAAAGATTAAACTCAAATGTCAAATCGGGGACCTAAAATCTGAGGTAACGCGACGCTGACACTTCATATAATTTGCTGCTGGGACGACCATGGATTCATCGCAACTCCATCGTCCCTTCTACTCTCCATCAAGTCATGAAGTATGTTGACGAAGATGAAAAAGTTTGAACACTGATCGCCGAAAGGTATCCATTCAAGGGGCAGAAAACTATTTCACAGACTCCCTCCTGTACCAGAATTCTCTGGAGACAAATGAGAATCCCTAACCAGAGAAACTAGACTCTGGTAATGAAGCTGATGTCGAGCCAGAGGCAGAAGAAGAATGTCTTTGGGAGCTGAATCCACTTGTAACGAGCATTAATAAGCTTGATGTCAATAACATCGCCAATGATGTAGGCGAGTGGTATATTAATGAATAGTTAGATTTGGCTTACTTTTCTGTGTTTGTTTCTGATTCCGTGCCATCGATACTAGTACCGATGTAGGTGATGACCCCTGGTGGACAATAGATGCCCTAACATCATTGCATATACCGGTGAGATCATCTCTCACGGTATATTAAAGCGTCAGTGATGCGCAAGGATCTTTCTTCGAGGTCTCAGCAAGACGCAAAGGTCAAAAATCGATCCTTTTCAGAAGAGTTGAGTCCAAACTAACGACTTACGAAGACTCAGAAAGTGAGACTAAACTTTCTCTGTTCTCTCATTCCGAGTCAAATGTACTCAGAATGATGGAGAACATAGGGTATGACCTTGAAAATACACCTAGCGGAGGGGGGGGGGGAGGGTGAATAGGTGTACTAGCTAATCTAATGATGAATGATGCGGAATTAAAACTATTTATGCAAGTGAAAACTATTAAGCTACACACACAAAGTATAACTCAAGAGTGTAGCCGAATTTCCGGTGAAGGGCTCTGGACTATCTCCTCAAGATTCCTCTAGATTAAGAGTTGAGGTGCCGCTATGGCTCTCTTAGTAGAATATAAGTGTGAGCACACAATCCAAGTATATAACAATAGAGCACAAGATATATAAAGCATATAAAGATATAAGCAATGTAAGCATGCAAGATATGTAAACACAAGTGAGAGAGAGAGCAATCACAAATGCGAGAGAATTGTTTCGAGGTTCGAGCACCCTTGCTCTACGTCCCCGCCTTCAACATTATGAAGGATTTTCACTAAAATCGATCCCGCAAGATCACCCGGTGCCGCAACACCTTCAACGAGTTCACACTAGAACTCTTGGACCCGCAAGTCTCTCTCTTGTTCCCGTAAGAACAATACACGCAAGCACACTAGCTTGCCGACGCCGCACCTCTACATCGAGCTCCCACACGAACTCGTCACAAACACGAACCCGCAAGTTCGCCTCCTCAAATATAAGATGAACACTTAGTGATCTCAACACCTTGATCACCTAAAAACCCTTTCACAACAAAGCTCCTATAGGATTGATATAGCAATGAAAAGTTCAAGTATGTGTGAGAAAAACTAGGATAGATTTGTGGTGAAAAACTCAAGAAATTACTTTTAAAAACACTCTTAAAAACTATCCTTTTGATATGGAAGTATTAGCCCTAAAAGAAGTGGAGAAAAACACTTAGAGAGGTAGGAAAAACTGGCACAAAACTCTCCTAAAATCTTATCTAAAACAGCCCAAGACAGCCCCCTTTTATAGGCCTCAAAAATATAGCCGTTGGGACAAATCAGCAGCCAGGATGACCTGTCGGTCGACCAGCCGGTCGACCGACTAACGGTCGGATTTCTGACCGTTGTGCGTCCGGTCGACCGGGCCAAGCCTGTTGGTCGACCGCCTGGTCGACCGGCAGTACCTGAGAGTGGGTACATTCAGTCGGTCGGCCGCATGGTCGACCGGCCTACTTGGCTGGTCCTGTGCACGTTCTTGTGCACATCGGTCGATCGGTCCGGTCGACCGACCACTGGTCCGGTCGATCGTCAGTTGGGTCTGGCTGATATTTTGGGATTAAAACCCTGTTATTTTAGCTCCAATAAAATCCTATAAATTCTTATAAATTTCACAAAAATAAATTCATTAACATACTTTGATATACAAACATGTTTGATTAAAAATCAACACATATTATAAATATTTTGAACTATTTTTGTGATATAGAAATTTTGCCTTAAACAAAAATCTGTATTTCTCAAAATAAATCTCCAAATTGAAAAATAATTTTTTCTAAAACTTCTCCAAATATAAAAACAAGATATCTTAAACACTTTTGAAGCTTAGTGTGTATGGATATGATCCAATACATATAAGATGAAATATCTATGTTTTTGACAATAAGCTCTAAAATAAGTTTTGATAAATACAAAACTTAAACATATGAAACGCCAAACAACTTTTTATAAATATTTGAACCAACAATGTGCATGGGTGAAATCCAAAACACATATAAATCATATAAACTTATTATGATGAACTCTAATCATGAAACATAAAGATATATATTTTGAAACTTAAAAATCAAAACAGAATTTTCTAAAACTAAAACTGTTTTATGAAAACACATATAAATCTTGTGTGTGTGTATATGAGCTTGAGCAATCCACAACTAATCTATCCTTTATATTTTATCTAAAAATAAAATCTTAACACTTACAAACATGACACGAGTCTTCATGAAAATCTTCTCTTGAAAATCTTCTTCTTCTTCTTGACTTGGTCCAAACGTTGATCCAATGAGCTAGACTCCTCTTGAGTACTTGATGCGATCTTGATGCACGAGATCTTGAATCAACACGTGCTAGCTTCAAAACTTTACTTCAAATCTTTTGTTGAAGCTAAACACCGACAAAGATCTTGATCAAATATCTAAAACTAAATGATACAAAATCATTAGTACTATAACTACATGAGTTAATCATCATCAAAATAGAGTGATTGGCCTTTGTGCCAACAATTTTCCCCTTTTGATGATGACAAAACTCATGAAGTTATACATGCATGGATTAAAGATAAGCTTTATAGAAGCCCCCCTTAACTCATGCATAGCAATAAACATATAGATATTCAATAAAAGCACATAAATAAAATAAAACATATATACATAAACAAAGATATAAACATGCATATATAAACTCTCAAAATTCTTCTCCCCTTTTGTCAATTCATTCATCAAGAGGAGAGACGTAAAGTTAGCTCCCCCTGCATACATGCATTACATAGAGAAGGGATGACTAGACCCTAACCTACATAAAGCATAATATACAATGTATAAGCGGAGATGTCAAGCTCTCCCTACACACGTGTATCACGCAAAGAAGAGATGTCAAGCTCCTCAATGTGAGATACACTCAACATAAATCTATATATAGAAGAGATGTTAAGCTTCCCTTGCATATAGGCAATATATATCAACAAATTTTAAAACAAAATTTTTGATAAAACTTAAAACAAAATTTTAAAATTTCTTGAGTCAACAAAATAAATTTGATATCAATGAAATCAAATAGTAGTTGACAAAACAAGAGTTGATACCACTTGAATTTTTTTTTAAGATACCAATAGTAAATTTTTGATGCCAATTGAAGGTGAAACATGAAACTATTTTGATATCAAATAAATATCAATCAAAATACCAATTGAAATCAATGTATAAGCTTGTATAGATACCAATTAACATTTAGAATAAACTCAAGCTTACCATAAACATAATTTGTGCTTTAAGAATGTAAATATATAATAAATCAAGCACAATCAAATCATATATATGTATGTATGAAAGAGAAAATATCAATTAAAATTGATACTAATTGAAATTTAAAGCATACATATTTAAGAAACAAATATAAGTATACAAACATATGAAATATCATGAAGATCATGTGTATAACTCATAACTACCACCCTTTCATGCACATGATAAAAGATATTCAAGAAGGGATATAAGGCATGGCGCCCAACCATCCGCCCTTAGAAGGTAAAAGTTTTCAAAAATAAGATTTGAAAATATTTGTAAACTGAAAACACTACCAAATGAAGAATAAATAACTAGCTTAAAGTAATTTTTGAAAAACTAGTTAAAAATCCTTCAAAACATGAAGCCAAATCATATATATGTCATGAAACATTACTAAGTACACAAAATTGTAACTCAAGATCTATAAGGCTCATATAAAGCTCATGAAAACAAAGTCATGAGTAAATAAAAATAATGCGAGTGCACAAGAATCATGTGAATAGCATATCATGAATATAAGCAATGAAGCTCAAAATATCAAAACATATGAAAATTATAAAATTTTATTTTTCATTAAAATTAAACAAACTTCAAGGTATATGTATGTTCTATCAAGACTAAAAATATACATACATATCCTAAATACAAATGAGTTCATAATAGAATTTGAATGAGGGTAAGTGACTCAAGGGTATACATGTATATTTATTAGCTTTAGACAAAAAAATAACATATACATGAAGCAAAAACATGTACAAAGATAGGAAAAATAAGTATAAATGAAAGAATCATCAAAACTAGGTTATACATATACATGTAATGAGTACAAATGAGCAATGAGGCACAGACATATAATAATCAAGTGTAGCTCACTACTTGTACAAATATAAATAAGTTTTAACAAAATTACATCTAAATAAGTTTCACTACATGAAGTACAAAACATGATTATTTAACATAATGAGCATTGAAGCCAAAAACATGCTAAAAATATTTATATGAAAGCATGTAAATAAAAATGGGAGTTAGAGATAGTTACCAAACTACATGAATTATTCTCTATATCTCCAAACCATAGTGGTCCTCCCACTAAACATCCTTGATAGCGATGCAATAATTTGTTATATCCATCTAGCTCATGCATCCACCACCAAGGCACCATACCTCTCACGCTTTATGAGAGCCCGCACCTACATCAAATACAAATGGTGGAGATTTTGGTACCCATTTTCTTTTGAGTCCACGGAGGTTATCATCATAAGAAACTCAAATATTTTATTTGCAAAATTTATAGAATTTAATCTATTAAAGCAAAATCTTACAAGATGACCTTTACGGTCACAATGTGTACATGTGTACACTCTAGCATATATATGAGAATGGGTGAGATCATGGTGTATATGAGGTGTATGCCGTGTACAATGTGCATGCATGAGTGGAATTTGTTTCTTACGAAACATGGATTCCAATCTATTATGGTTAAATGCACAATTTCTCAAATTTGAGCTTAAACAATCTATTCTCTTTTTCAAAACATGAATCTCATTTTTATCAAAAGAGAATGCAACATTATTAGCATGGCAAGAATGAGAATCAACTATCTTTTTCTTTTTAGAAATATTTTCCTTTTCTTTTAAAATAATTTTTCTTTTCAAAGAGTTATTTTCTTTCAAAACAATCTCTTTTTCTTTTTCCACCAAAATAATCTTATTTTTCAAAGAATTATTTCCTTTACAAATGTCATTTAATTTAGAAGACAAGAAAATATTCTCCTTTTTCAAAACTTTATTTTCTTTTGAAACACATGCAAATTTATTTTTAAAAGAGTCATTTTCTTTTAACAAATAAGTGTTTTCCTTCTGCAATTTATTGTTTTCAATTTTTAATAAATCATAACTTTCAAGAAGTTTTTGACAAAAAGAAACAAGCTCATCATAAGGCATGTCAATATCTTCTTCTAGCTCGGATTCGAGATTTACCTCAAGAGGGTCATCCCCTTGGACCATGTAGCATATGTTGGAAGCATTACTTCCATCATCTGAGTCACTTCCCATATAATAATGCTTTTGTTCACCAAGGGATACTAGTGTGTTTCATACTACAAAAATCGAATCAAAGTTAGCAACCCTACATAAATAATCATCATTTAGGGTAGATTTTAAAGCATGGATGGCTTTTGCATTAGCCTCAAGGTTTTTGCCATTTAAACAATATGAATCTTTAATAGTGAAAAAATAAACATGAATTCCTAGGGCTTTGAGGTACATTGACATCTTAACTGTCCAAATTTGAAAGTTAAGAATATCAAACATGGGAGGTGTCATGAAATCCATGTGTGTAAACAAATTTTGTGATTAGCTAAAATGGGATCTTTAACTCAAGGTTGTTGACCCAAATCAAGAGCACCAAGCTCTAATACCAATTAAAAATACACCTAGAAGGGGGGTGAATAGGTGTACTAGCTAATCTAATGATGAATGATGTGAAATTAAAACTTTTTATGAAAAATGAAAACTATTAAACTAAACACACAAAGTATAACTTAAGAGTGTAGCCGAATTCTCGGTGAAAGGCTCTGGACTATTTTCTCAAGATTCCTCTAGATTAAGAGTTGAGGTGCCGCTATGGCTCTCTCAGTAGGATACAAGTGTGAGCACACAATCCCAAGCATATAACAATAAAGCATAAGATATATCAAGTATATAAAGATATATGCAATGTAAGCATGCAAGATATGTAAATACAAGTGAGAGAGAGAGAGCAATCGCAAACACGAGAGAATTGTTTCGAGGTTCGAGCACCCTTGCTCTACGTTCCTGCCTTCAACACTATGAAGGATTTTTACTAAAATCGATCTCTCAAGATCACCCGGTACCGCAACACCTACAACGAGTTCACACTAGAACTCTTGGACCCGCAAGTCCTTCTCTTGTTCCCGCAAGAACAACACACGCAAGCATACTAGCTTGCCAACGCTGCACCTCTACACCGAGCTCCCAAAATAACTCATCACAAACACGAACCCGCAAGTTCGCCTCCTCAAATACAAGATGATCACTTGGTGATCTCAGCAATTTGATCACCTAAAAACACTCTCACAATAAAACTCCTATAGGATTGATATAGCAATGAAAAGCTCAAGTATGTGTGAGAAAAACTAGGATAGATTTGTGGTGAAAAACTCAAGAAATCACTTTTGAAAACACTCTTGAAAACTCTCCTTTTGATATGGAAGTATTAGCCCTAAAACAAGTAGAGAAAAACACTTAGAGAGGTATGAAAAACTGGCACAAAAACTCCCCTAAAATCTTATCTAAAACAGCCCAAAGCATCCCCCTTTTATAGGCCTAAAAAATATAGCCGTTGGGACAAATCAGCAGCCAGGATGACCTGTCGGTCGACCGGCCAACGGTCAGATTTCTGACCATTGTGCCTCCGGTCGACCGCCCGGTCGACCGGGCCAAGCCTGCCGGTCGACCGCTCGGTCGACCGGCAGTACCCGAAAGTGGGTACATTTCAGTCGGTCGACCACACGGTCGACCGACCTACTTGGCTAGTCATGTGCACGTTCTCGTGCACATCGGTCAACCAGTCCGATCGACCGACCCTGTGGTCCGGTCGACCGCCAGCTGGGTCTGGCTAATATTTTGGGATTAAAAACCTTATTATTTTAACTCCAATAAAATCCCATAAATTCTCATAAATTCCACAAAAATAAGTTCATTAACATACTTTGATATACAAATATGTTTGATTAAAAATCAACACATATTACAAACATTTTGAACTATTTTTGTGATATAGAAATTTTGCCTTAAATAAAAATCTGTATTTTTCTAAATCAATCTCCAAATTGAAAAACGATTTTTTCAAAACTTCTCCAAATACAAAAATAAGATATCTTAAACACTTTTGAAGCTTAGTGTGTATGGATATAATCCAATACACATATAAGATGAAATATCTATATTTTTGACAATAAATTCTAAAATAAGTTTTGATAAATACAAAACTTAAACATATGATATAGAAACGCCAAATAAGTTTTTATAAATATTTGAACCAATAATGTGCATAGGTGAAATCCAAAACACATATAAACTATATAAACTTATTATGATGAACTCTAATCATGAAACATAAAGATATATATTTTGAAACTCAAAAGCCAAAACATAATTTTCTAAAACTAAAATTGTTTTTTTAAAACACATATAAATCTTTTGTGTGTGTGTTATATGAGCTTGAGCAATCCACAACTAATCTATCCTTTATATTTTATCTAAAAATAAAATCTTAACACTTACAAACATGACACAAGTCTTCATGGAAATCTTCTCTTGAAAATCTTCTTCTTGACTTGGTCCAAACCTTGATCAATGAGTTAGACTCCTCTTGAGTACTTGATGCGATCTTGATGTGCGAGCTCTTGAATTAACACTTGCTAGCTTCAAAACTTAACTTTGAATCTTTTGTTGAAGCTAAACACCGACAAAGATCTTGATCAAATATCTGAAACTAAATAGACACAAGATCATAAGTACTATAACTACATGAGTTAATCATCATCAAAACTAGAGTGATGGGTCTTTGGGCCAAGAGACCTAACAAGTGGTCCTGACTTGAACTTCGGCAAAGGTAGGAGAACATTGCTTCGATCCTTCGTTCCAAAAGGGAAAGCTCCTGATTATTATCATCGAACTCGCAGGGGGTTGGGCTATGTGTCAACTCCAATCCCGTCAGCTTCTGAGTCTGAAGAGTCATTAGACCATAATCACTCGTCAGGCACGTCATCGTGGGAGTTAGTTGTCAGTGTCAGCAACATCTTCAAAGAATTTTCGGTAAATATAGTTTCAACAAGTCACCCGGAAGATAGAGATGAAGAAATGATCTAGTGAGATACAGATCCTTAGATCAAACTCCTAAATACTCTCTGGGATATTCGCTTTAAACAACGCGAACCACCCACAGAGGATAAGGTAACCCAGATTAATCTGAGAGATGAGGCTAATCCCAAGCCCATCTTTATAAGTGAAAGCTTATCACCCCCCGAGAAGGAAGATCAAATATCTCTTGTGCGAGAATATATAGATGCTTTTGTTTGAAACTACAAGAATATGCCTGGGCTCGACCCTCAAGTGGCTATGCATCACCTCAACATCAATCCAGATGCGAAGCCCGTCAAGCAACAATAACGATGGTTCCGCCCGTAGATAATGGAAGCAATCCAGTCGGAAGTCAAGAAGCTTATATACTCTGATTTTATCAGGGAAGAACTACACCCTGATTAGGTAGCCAATATCGTGCCCGTTACCAAGAAGAGTGGGAAGATTTGGGTTTGCATTGATTTTTGTGATCTAAATAATGCGTGTCCTAAAGATGAGTTCCCCCTTTCAATCACAGATGTCATGATCGACAACACGTGTGGGTTTGAACGGATGTCTTTCATGGATGATTCTTGAGATATAATCAAATTAAAATGTACCCTTATGATGAGAAGCATACATCTTTCAGGACACCATTAGGGGTGTATTGCTATACTGCCATGTCCTTCGGATTGAAGAATGCAATGGCGACATACCAGAGAGCTATGAATGCAATTTTTCACGAGCATATATGCAAAACAGTGGAATGCTACGTAGGCGATATTGCAGTGAAGAGCCGTGCCAAAGGTGATCACATAGCATATGTGAAGACAGTATTTGATATCATGCGGGCGCATCAATTGAAGATGAATCCCACCAAATCCTTCCTGAGGGTAGCCAGTGTAAATTCCTTTAGTTTGTCATGACATCCAAAGGAATCCACCTCGACCCAGAGAAAGTCCGCACCTAGGAGATGCAACTTCTAAGGAATTTTAGAGAGCTTAAAGGATTACAAGGGTGACTGGCCTATATTCGGAGAATTATTTCAAATCTTTCAGGATGATGCCAACCTTCACCAAATTGATGAAGAAGGGTGTTTCATTCATCTGGGATGATGCTTGTTAACAAGCGTTTGAGAAAATCAAGCGGTACCTCACACATCCACCTGTCCTTACAGCTCAGGTGTCAGAAAAACCTTTTCTAATATACCTTCGAGTTATGGATCATTCTCTAGGGGCTATACTAGCCTAAAATAATGATCAGAGACATGAGCAGGCAATCTACTACCTAAGTAGAACTATGATCAGAGCTGAACATCGATACAACCTGATCGAAAAAGAATGCTTGCGTTGGTATTTGCCATCCAGAAGATGCGACACTACTTGGTGGGCCAAACCATACACGTCATATCAAAAGTAAATCCTTTAAGATTGCTTATGACGAAGCCATCATCACTGAATGGTCGATTGGCAAAATGGGTCATGTTGCTCTCCCAATTGAGATGCAATTCCTACCACAAAAAGCTGTGAAGGGACAGGAAGTGGCAGACCTCTTGGCTGAGCATCCAGATCCAAAGGCAACCAAATTTTATGAAGATTTCCCAGGCGAGGTCGCTGAAGTTTGCTTGACCCAGACATCTTTCAAAGGATAGGTGTGGCAAGTCTTCTTCGACGGCGCATCAAGAACGAGTCCTCGAGGAAATATCATAGTAGGAGTGGGGGTAGTACTTGCCTCCCCACAGAACTACATAATCCCTCGTGAATTCTCATTAACTAAGCCATGTTCCAACAATGTAGCGAAATACAATGCTCTCTTGATCAGAATGCAAATCGCCGATGAGATTGGCATTAAAATCTCAAAGCATACAATGATTCAAAGCTCATCATTAACCAGGTTAGCGGGGAGTATGAAGTAAGACATGAAAACTTGGTACCCTATTTCAACACAACTATCCACATGGCAGAGAAGTTCAGAAACTTCTACATTGATCATGTACCTCGGTGGTAAAATGCGCATGCAGATGCACTAGCGTCCCTCGCCGTATCCTTGGCTCTTCCAGCCGGGGCGACAACAAAAGTACTTGTCTACAGCCATGACCTGTACTGTCTAAGATTCGTCCTGGAAGATGATCAAATTCTAGGGAACCTTTAAGTCAAAGAAACCCTAAAGACTTCGGCAGGTCCAGAGTTCAGGGATTAGAGATTCCCGTATATTGACTATGCATTGTATGATATTTTGCCTGATGACCCTAAAGAGGTGGCTGCCATTAAAAGAAAAGCCCCTAAATTCTACTACAATGAGATCACAAGAACACTGTATCGCCGATCGCATGATGAAATCCTCCTCCACTGTTTGTCATATAAAGAGGCTAAGGAAGCACTCAAAGAGGCTCATGAAGGTATGTGCAGAGCTCACAAACCCGGTCCAAAACTTGAAGATCGACTCCAAAGACTGGGATATTAGGGGCCAAAGATGATCCCTAACACCATCGCTTAAGCTAAGCGATGCCACATCTGTCAGATCCATGGTGACTTCATTCCTCGGGAACCAGGACATCTTCGCCCTACAACTTCTTTCTGGCCATTCAAAATGTGGGGAATAGATGTGGTTGGTCCTATCAGCCCACCTTCATCCAAAGGACATTCGTTTATCTTAGCCATAACTGATTACTTCTCAAAATGGGTTAAAGCTATCCCCTTGAGGGAGGTAAAGACATCTGGCGTGATCAAGTTCATTAAACATCACGTGGTCTACTACTTTGGTGTGCCACGATAGATTGTCCATGATAATGGCCTCAGTTCGTCAGCCAAGCCTTTCAGAGATTCTCCAACAAGTTCAGGATCGAGAGTGTGTCTTCAACAACATACTATCCACCCGCTAACGACCTTGCAGAAGCTTTCAATAAGACCATCAGGAAACTTCTCAAGAAATTTGGCTCGAAGAAACAATGCGACTGGGATGATGAGTTGGTGAATGCTTATAGGCTTATCACACAACAGTGAGAACCCCGATGAAAGCTACACCTTTCTCTTTGGTATACGGGTTTGAGGCCGTACTCTCACTAAAAATCTAGATCTCATCTCTACGCGTTGCCTTGACAACGGAGATGACAAATGAGGAGAAGCATCAACTGTCACTCCAGGAGCTGGAAGCTTTGGACGATAAATGCCTGCAGCTCAACATCAAATCGAGCTTTATCAAGCTCGATTACCACAACCGTCAACAAGAAAGTCAAGGAGCGGATTTTCAAGAAAGGTGACCTTGTCTTGGCTGTCAGAAGACCCATGGTGATGACACATAAGACCAAAGAGAAATTCCAGCCCAAATGAGAAGGACCATTTGTAGTAGAGTCAGTCTACTTGAATGGAGTATACCGCCTTATAACCTCAGACTGCGATATGCTCATGATGTCGATCAACGATAGATTCTTGAAGAAGTATTATCCTTAAAAAGATTCTTCTCATGATCAGATTAACATTACACCTCTGATCAAATACTTTCAGATCTAAGATATTTGAAAGAGCGCCAAAGAAAAGCTTATTTCTTCAATGGATCACATTACGGTCGATCATTGTTGAGCCAACTGAATGATTGCACATATTTATTGCATTATTCTTTATTACATTTTCACATTTATCATGTAATAAATCTGTTAAATTTCTTGTCTTAAATGTCTATTTTGCAGAAGATAATTATGGAGAGAAAGAGGATAAAATCAAATAAATATCAGTTAAAATCAGATTTAACTAGATCTATCTAGTTAGAGGAGGATGATCCCAAATCCAGCTGGTTAAATTCAGTTTTTGGTGAATCAAGTAGTTAAAGCTAAAGATCAACCGAGGATAACATTAAATACAGAGTCCAAATCCAAAGGGATAAATGGATAGAGAGAAGATCAACGGATGAGATGAAGCAATTTTGACTCAAATTCTGACTGAATACATTTTAGTATTTGAATCATAACTTTCGCTACCGAAACTCCAATCTGATGATTCAAGATGATCCAGAAATAATACTTAAAGAGTTACAACTCTTAAGTTAATTACTATTTCTAATTCTGCCATTTGATAATTATATTCAGCAATCAATACGCCAATAAGCTGCAGATCAGAATTGAATATCCACATCAAATCAAGTTTGGAGATAAGGGGAGGATTCAAATTCAGAAATAGTCAGCTCCCCCTTATCTTTAGACTCATTTCCTTATCCATTTATATCCTATAAATACTCCACACATTAGAGGCAGAAGAGAACGACCAAGCAGAGATAGATTTTAGGCCAGTTTTTCATTCTTTTTAGTGTAGGTTTTTATTTTCTTTTTATGTAATTTTTTATTTCTTTGTAAGCATAGGTTAGACTGAGATTCATGTAAGTAAGAGAGAGACTTATGTTGAGAGTGACACTGGTGTGACCTCCTCCTTTCTTTCATCGTTTCTACAAGTAATCAAAGGTAACATCTTCATACTTTTCTTGTTTATATGTTCTTCTTCTATTTTTACTTTTCCTCTTTTGGTTTTGATGAATGTCCAAGTGAACTTAGAAGTATCAATATAGCCATGTTTGTGTGAGTGACACCGATATTTCATGATGATGTTCTCCTCTTCATGATTCCGTATTATTTCATTCTTATTCGTCTTGATGATATAATGCGAATAGGGACTGAACTCGATCTTATGGGTTATGCGTTGATCGCCTTCGAAGAAAGGTAAAACACGCAAGGGTTCCAGGTAAGTCATCAATCAGAGGAGGTAAGTATTTCTTTTAGCTTTTCTTTCTTTTCTTTTAATTCTTTAGTTTAGATCACCAACACCATCAACACCCAACTCTTTTATCACTCTTTTCAATTTTTTTGTAAATATCCATTGTCTATTTTCTCCACCTTCTCAATCTACCACTTTTTTTTAACTTAAATTTAACTTATTTTTTCTTTTCTTTTAAAGAACTAAAAGAAGATCTTTAACCATTGAATGTAACTTAAAAGAGAACTTGCTAAAAAAACTTCCATCGCTAGTCCCTCCTTGTGGATCACGACCCGCATAACCACTTGTTATTGCGGTAGTATTGAATACTTGTACTCTTTATTCTAAGTTCTGAAATTCTGTATTTTTGTGTGCCAGTAAAACCTCGATCATCGAACATTGGTTATATCATGATGCATGATGTAAACATCGAAGAAGAAACAAAGTGCGAAACTTCAGTTTTTGCCTTTTTACTCTTACCTAGTTTTTCTATGAACATCCGATGCCTCTGACGGCTAAGGATAGAGAAAATGTTGGCTTTTAAGTCCAACATAAGTTCTCGACAACTGATCATGCTGAGGGGAATAGCATGGCTAACCCATCTCAAACGGTAGTTGGTAAAGGCATACCAGATCCGTTGATAGCTGAGGGTTTGTTAAAAATCCTAAGGAACTTGGTCCCGTCTTTTCCTCTAAAATCTCTTACCAATTCCCTCCCACGGAATGGAAGGACCACAAAAATACCTTTATCTATTTTCCTGGCAAAATAAGCACATACTTGTCACGTTAATAGTAAACCTCTGGCAAGTCATTTTCCTCAAATCCCCAAAGATTCGTCAAGTTAATATTACACCTCTGACAATTTATTCTAGTTCTCCTCCAAAATCTCTTATCAATTCCCTCCTACCAAATGGTAGGACTACAAAAAAAAATAACTATATCCATTTCTCCAGCGAAATAAGCACAGACTTGTCACGTTAACAGTAAACCTCTGATAAGCCATTTTTCTCGATCCCCAGTGGTGCCAGTCAAGTTAACATTAAAACCATGGCGATAAAATTTCACTAAATACCCACTCAAAATCTCTTTGCTGTTATATTAACATTACAGCTCTAACGGCAAACCTCTCATGCCCCTAAAAAATTAATGTTCGTCACATTAATGTTACACCTCTGACGATTCATTCTATTTTTCACCCAAAATCCCCTACCAATTTTCTCCCATAGAGTGGTAGGTCCACAAACTCAATTACTGTTATGTTGACACTACACCTCTGAGAGCGAAAAGTTTCAATACTCCCCAGCGAGTACGAACTTTCACTTGTCACTCCCTTGCATGGAGTCACAAGTCTTCAAAATTGTCAAATTAACACTATACCTCTGACATTCCAAACTTCACTTGTCAATTCTCCTCAATAGAATGACAAGTCCTCAAAATTTCTCATATCGTAAATCAACTCTTGTTGTCATATTAACACTACACCTATGACAAATTATTGTTAAGTTTAATACTACACCTCTAACGGTGATCAAGTTGCTGCCAAGTTCAACATTAAACCTCTGACAGTCATCTTTCCTTAGGTTTTCATATCGAAGCAGAGACGAGCGATGCTAAGTTTAATATCATACCTCTAGCATCCAGTTCATTGTTAAGTTCAACAATACACTTATGACAATGACTTTCCCTCAAACTTTCGTATCGAAGTCGAGATGACTAGTGCTAAGTTCAAAATTACACCTCTAGCATTAACTCCACTGTCAAGTTTAACACTACAGCTATGATAGTGGTATTTTCAGTTTTCCCCAAATGAAACTTAAATTCCTGTGGAGCTAAGTTAACATTACACGCCTAGCTCACATCCTTGTCAAGTTAATATCACACCTCTGACAAGATTCAGTTCAACCCGTTAAGTTAATATCACACATCTGGTGGTAAAGAAATTTTTAGATCCCCGACGGGTCTAGTCTTACCTATTATTCTCGTCAATAGAATGACAGGTCCACTTAAAATCACTGTTAGGTTAATATCACATCTTTAACAGTGTTCTCATCAATCCCCACCAGAGTCTTAATTACGTTAATACTAAACCTCTGATGAAGACCTAGTCACAATCCTCCGCGGAGTGAAAACTTCACTTATCATTCTTATTCATAGATTGGCAAGTCCATAAAACCTATCCACTCCTGTTATGTTATTATCACATCTCTGACAGTAACTTTTTTAAATTCCTTAAATGAAATTTTCAAACTTTGACTTGCTAAGTTAAAATGTTACACTTCAGCAAATCAAAGATAATCACTTCTACTTGTCTGATTTTCAATCCAAAAAGGAAGTTAAGACAAATAAGAAGGCAAAAATGTGTCACTTTTATTGATATTCAAAAATATTAAAGTGATACAAAATGCTCTCTTTTCTAATAAGATTGAGTGTTACAATAAAGGAGTACAAAGAAGTCCCTCTTACTCAGCGAAAGGTTGCACTCACTCCTTGAAGCATTGATGATACACAAAGTTCGTCTTCTTGACTGTGGCAGGGAACAGCAGATCAACTTCCTCTCCTCTTGAGAGCAATGGTGTTCCTCGAGGTCGAAATGCAAGGGAGCATTCAGATTTCACCTGACCAACTGGTGCGAAGGTCTTCACAAGGTTGTTTCACTTAATCGGAAGCTCCGCCACCACAAATCATCTAATGAGCATGAGTTTTTCATTGCTGCCACTTCTTTGAATAAGACTGGTGAAGGGAGGATCTGAGATCTTACTGGTGACGTCCTCTTTCTCGTGACCTTCAAATGCGCCATACTCATTGTGATCAGGAAGGATCCGAGACATTACTAGTGTATCATGTCCAATAATGTCTTGATGTGTATCGAGAATAGCGCGGATCTTCCTCGCCCTTGGACAGAAGTTCTGACTTCTCAAGTGGTCTCCAATCGAACAAGCTGGCCGTTTCATGTATCCTTCAATGGACGCGGCAAAGACACTGGAACCAACACCGTCAATACGGCCAAGACCTGCCAGAAGAAAAAACTCGAGTATTAAAATTTTGCAAAAGACAGTCAAGAATTCCAGACGTGAGTCTTATACAAAATCTCGCGTTTAAAAGCTTCAAAACATAGAGTTCACCATGCTCTGCAAGGGAGGAAATATGGATCCAAAGGCACGGATGTGGGTCTAAAGTCATGAACTTCAGACGCGAGTCTTATACGCTAATCTCACATTTAAAATGTTCAAGAAGCAGAGTTACCACGCTCTGCAAAGAAAAAAAAAATTGAATCCGAATGCACAACCCAACATTAGACTCACGTCTGAGAATTGAAATGCGGGGCTTATATTAAAGGCACAAACACGGGCCTTTAAATTTTCTAACTCATGAGCTCTAGACGCAGGTAAGATATGAGGGACCCGCGTTTAAAGCCTCAAGACGTAGAGTTTGTCACACTCGCGTTTAAAGATCTCAAAAGGGCATTTAAAGGCCTCAAGACGTAGAGTTCACCACGCACGCGTCTAAAGATCTCAAATGAGCAGCCTTAAATTTTTTTTAAGTCATGAACTCTAGGCACGAGTCTTATATGCAAAAGCTCACGTTTAAGGCTTCAAAACGCAGAGTTCACCACACTCGCGTCTGAAAAACTTGAGACTTAGAAGTCAACAAGCTCCCGTTTCATCAATTAACGCGAGGATCGCGTTTGCAGAGCATGAACACATGGATCTCAAGTCGACTGTCTAAATTTCAAGAAAGATATTTTTCAGAAGTTTGAGGAAGAGATCAAGAGACAAAGTCTCTTCATAACCGACGATGACAGAGCTTCAAGAAAACAGAGCCTTATCATGGCAAAGGCCATTTCCTACCTGAAGAAAATTTCTCTGGAGATTGGACATCATCCGTGAAGACACGACCATGAAAGCACCTGAAGGGATGCTTTTTGATTTTAAAATCACTTAACAGTGATAATCTTCGAAGAAGATTGCAAGAAAGCATCAAAGTTTTGGGTTCTTTTAAAAAACTCTGAAAGTTCTTCAGAGCATATGCCCTTGAAGGAAAACAGTCAAGATGGAGTTCTTCAGAGCACATGCTCGCGAAGAAAAATAGTCAAGATGAATGACTGTTAAGAGGCTCATAGCCTATTTATAGGCTCGCTAATGGCTACTAATTAATGGCATAAAAATCAAAGCCATTCTTAAACGCTAATTAATAGCCTTAATTTGCTACGCGAATATCAAATCCAGTCTGGGTGAGACACGTGAATTTTTGCTCCGGGAAGTTCCAACGACAAGCGTCCCCAACCGTCACGCCGACTTTGCCTCGAAAGATCCAGCGAGATTTTCGCGTCTCTATAAGCTGTGTGCAATGTTTCAAAAGCCGCGTCCCTTCGCAAATCAAAGGCTGCGTTTCCTCAACAGAATGAAGACCAGGTCTTAAACAATCCAAGGTCGCATCTTGAAGTCGCGTCCTTCCACAAACCGAGGGCTGCGTCGTCTTCTGCAAGTTGAAGAGTTCAGGGCTGATCAATCCAGGACCGCGTCCTCCAAGTGAATCAAAATTGCGTCTCTCGAACAATCAGAACCGCGTCTCTCAATAATTCAGAGCCGCATCCTCTAAGTAAATCAGAGCCGCGTCCTTTTAACAAATCAGAGCCGCGTAATCCAAACAATTCTGAACCGCATCTCTCAATAACTCAAAGTCGCATCTCCCTTACAATTCAGGGTTGCGTCTCACCAACAAACTCAGTGCTACCTGAGCTTCTTCTCTGCAACTCATAGCCACGTCTCAGCAAATGGCTAAGGACTTTGTCTCCACATTGGTCAAGAGCCGCGTCTAATGACTGAGATGCGGAGCTCAGTGAAACCCGCATCTAAACCTCAGAGACGCGAGGCTCACATGAAGTCCGCGTTTGAAACTCCACAGCTTAGAAATTTCTCTAAGTGATGGAATCAAATGCGAGACTCTGTGAAACCCGCATCAAACCTCAGAGACGCGGGGCTCACATGAAGTCCGCGTTTGAAACTTCAAACCTTAGAAAATTCTCTAAGTGTTGAAATCAGACGTGAGACTCAGTGAAACCCGCATCAAATCTCAGAGACGCGAGGCTCACATGAGTCCGTGTTTGGAACTCCACAACTTAAAAATTTCTCTAAGTGTTAGAATTAGACGCAAGACTCAGTGAAACCCGCGTCAAACCTCAGAGACGCAAGGTTCACATGAAGTCCGCGTCTGAATTCGCCCACTTAGAGGTTATCAAACCCGCGTCTTTGCCTACCAGTGCAAAGGTTGCATCTGAAAATCAAATACGGACATGAGCCTCGCATTGGCGGTTCAACTCAGGAGAAGCTTAAGAGTTAAGATAACTCTTCGAGTTTTTTAATGGCGGAAACTGATTCGGATGGTTTTATTACCTGAAATTACCTGAAATGGGGGCCTCCTGCATAGAGTAACCTCCCATTTGAACCTTTGAAGCGACTGTGCTCGAGGAGAAAGCCACATGCTTGGTCTTTGGGGCCATTTTGACGGTGAATACTGTGGAGAAGATGAGAAAAGAAAGAAAAGGTTCGGAACTTTTCTTAAATTCTTAAAACTCTTGACGCAAAGTTCAACAGAGAAGAAAGAGTCTAATGATGACTCTTGAAAGACTACTGTCTTTTTATAGACACAGTAATTGGCCATGATATGCGACCCGTACCTTGAGACCAATCGTCGCCAGACGCGTGGCAACGTGCTTAGAATGCGAAACCTCGCATTTTAAGGGACCAAGGTCTCTTCAAGCTGTGCCAGATACGCGGCAATGCACCCAAAACACGAGTCTCGCATTTAACAGAGCCGCGTCTCTTTAGCAAAAAGAGGTCTGCGTCTCCACCTCGAAGTCTGCGTCACTTCAACAAAGTGAGAGCTGCGTCTCCACTTTGAAGACCGCGTCTCTTCAGTATTATCTGGCCCGCATCTTTGCAAAATAAGAGAGCTGTGCCTCTGTTCCCTGCGAGAGCTGCGTCGTCTCTACTTTGAAGCAAGTTTGCGTTTATAACGCTCAGAGTCGCATTTCTATATCAAGTGAAAGGTGCGTCTTCACTTTGAAGGAAACTCGCACCTTAGCAAAATAACAGAGCTGCATCTCTTCAGCAAAGAGAAGTCCACGTCTCCACCTTGAAGTCTGCGTTACTTCAACAAAGTGAGAGTTGCGTCTCTACATCGATGCTCGAAATGAATGAGAGTCGCGTTTCTACTTCAGACGTGGTCCGCGTCTCCAAGGCAACATGGCCTTTGCGTCTACAAGACCTGTGTTCAGTTTTTGGCTTCTGCAATCAGTTTAACAGTACACTAGCGAAAGCAGATAACTATTCCCCCGGTTCAATAGTACTCCAACAACCAGCTCAGAGCACCGAGGAGGTCTGAACTGCGTATCTAGATACTCATGACGATCATCTCTGGTGGCTTCAAAGAGTTTAACAGTAAACTCACGAAGACCAAGATCCAGACAAGATAGATCTCAAGGTATCTCAGAAGGTTACCAGTTTAGTCTTGAGAGCTTGTTGCTAAAAGAAAAGTCCAAAGTGTTTCGAAACCCGTCTTAGTCAACTGCGAGTTTTGAAAACTTTGGAGGGGGTTCTGTAGACTATTTAAAAATCACTGAAGACAAGTCATCATATAGCAGAGTCTATACTTCAGAAGCGAGGCTAACTAAAGTCATTCATGCAACGCCAAGACGCAGGGCTTGAAGATTCCATCCCAGTACCACTGCAGTGTCAAAATGCGAGGCTCAAAACCCGCGTCCCAGCATCACCGCAGTGTCAAGACGTGAGACTCGAAACCCGCGTCCCAACATCACTACAATACCAAGACGCAGGGCTCGAAGCCCGCGTCTAGCAAAGCTCGAGGCTCGTATCCACCAGCATCTCAATGGCTAAACGTGGAGCTTAAGCCCGCGTTTCAACTTCAAGTGAGTTTCGCGTTTCAGTTGTAACTACCCTCATTACCGGTCAGTTACTGCCCACGTAATGAGGGGAGTTAACCCTCATTATGGAGAGTTTTTAGGGGACAGTTTTACTCATGAAACCCTTATAAATAGCTCAGTTTACTATTGAAAAGGGATCAGAATTTTCTAGCTGAGGAATACTGATAAAGAGTTAAACTCTTCTACAAACTTGCTGAGTCCAAGTTTTGACCCAAGTCTCTTTGAGATTTCATTCGATATGAGTTGTGCTACTCCATCTTTGATCCAAGGAGAAGATTTTTCGAAGATCTTGACGTTCACCCAGTCAATAAAAAATAAAATTCACTTTCCACCGCTACGCAAAGAACCCAACCTTAAACAAAGGGGAGATCCAACCATTCTTCCCTCTTTTGTAATCAGATTATTGATCCGTTATAAATTTCTTTACAATCAAATGAAAAATTTACACGCCCTTAATCAATTTTTTCTGAGGAAACAACTAGGCCCCATGAAAACTTCATCATTCTCATAAAGAGGAGGATCAGATAAAATATTATTTGATGTAGTGAGATAGTCAAAAAGAGTAAAGACCAAATCGCTATCAGATTCACTTGAATCCCCTGAAGAAAGCAGACCAGTGAGAAAATAATTGAAGTTGAAATCTGAGTGTTCAAAGGAAGAAGATGGGGAAGACATGATTCAAGAATGAATTGTTTCGGTAAGGTTGAAAATCAAATTGAAAAAGAAGTGCACAAATATTTTTTTTAGATATGAGTCTTTAAAATATATTAGTTACTAGCATTATAAAAAGCTGTAAAACGACGTGAATAGTAATAATAAGTGTTATAGATGACGGTGGAGTATTCTAAGAAGTAATAAAAAGAAATTAAATATTTAATTGAAGCAGTTATGGTGGGAGAATCCAAAGAGTTTCATTTTTTTCAGAGGTTTATGATGTGAACTACAAATTAGCTTTTTATAGAATATTTTTCCTATATATTTAGATTTCGTGTGTTCACATCTTTCCTTTATCGAATTAATTTTAGTGCACCTCTTACTGTTACTCTATCACGGTAGATAGGATATTAATTACTTCAATTAGGTTAGAGTAATTAATATAGTATTTTATAAGATGTGATATACGCGGACTGCTCTTACGGTTATAGGGCTAATCTACTTTGTAAAGTTTGATTGTTGTTAGGACTGCGCCTTTTGTTACATTTTATAAACGATCAAAATTCTGTAACATATGACATGTGAATAAGGACATCGACTATAGTCGCAGTGCTTAACGATAGCATATTTCGTCTACTATTTCTATGCGGATAAGGAATGTGATTAGGGTCGCAGTCGTGATATAAGATTGGAAGTTGTGTTATATTAGGAAAGCCACCATGGTCACACTGCTAAAAAGGTCTACAGTTAGGGTCGCACTGGTGATATAAGATTGAAAGTTTTGTTATACTATGACTGCGACCATGGTCACATTACTAATATATTTTTGATTATATTTTTAAATGTATGTGTACTGACCTGGGTTGCATTTATAATATATATTGAGAATAAAACATTTCTTAGTACCAAGACTGATCATAGTCGCAGTTCATTAAAAATTGCATGAAATATTATCTAATCAATCTGCAAATATTTTGGCAGTTACGAGAATATCAGATTTATAAAATATCTGCAAAATAAATCATTAACCACTATATTTCATTATTTTTTTACACTGTACATTTGTAATACAAAAAAAAATTATACGGCTGTGCCACATCAAATTTTATTTTTCTATTCATTTCAGTTTCTTTATTAAACCTATATGAATTGAAAATAACGCAAAAATAAACATTAAAACACTATGTATTACAACCAATTTTTTAGGTTCAACGCATGATTTTTACCTTTTTTCGGCTGCGCTTTTTTTGCTCATCATCTTGATCCGATCTTTTTTCCTTTTATATTTCAATGTAGCTGAATTAGAAAATTTATACCTGCAGATAAATTCAACGAAATTCCTCTGTAAATTACAAATATTTTTAGTAAAAATTTGTTGTGGATTGATTTTTGCTAGGTTAAAAGTAAAAATGAGGGTATTTTGGTCAACTTGAATGACGTTTCTTTAACTGAGATTTTTGGATTTTTTTAGCGCCTACACTCTGCCATATGAGGCATAAACTGGGCCACGTCACCGCCGGCTGAGGAATTCTCTCTACTGGTGACTAAGGTACAGAAACGCCTATATGTGTGTGTGTGTGTGTGTGTGTGTGTGTGTATACAGAATTATGTATATCAGCCGACGGCTGAGAGACTCTCTCAGCCTGCGGTGACGTGGCACAATATTTGTCACAGCACTAAGTTGCGACCCGCTTATTGGAATAAGTTAAATTACTAAATACCCCTTGGTAAAAGATACTTGTACCCTTATTTTTTATTATTATTTTCCCCCTATTTTTTTACCGCTCGTTGTCAGATTTAGGTTTTGCTTTTCCTGCCTGGCATAAAGTTTTTTTCTGAAATTAACGTTTTTCGGATAAGCTTTTCCTGCCTGCCATAGGCTTTAGACTCGATCTCAGAGGACGAACCTTCACTTGTTGTTTACCTATAGATGAAGAAACATTAAAAATATTAGTATAAAATACTGGGTCACAGTACTTTATTTACAGAAATAAAAGAAAATAAGACTGCGATCTTGGTCGCAACAGAATTTAATAAATTATAATACACTACGACCTAGGTCGAATGATATTTTACACTGCGACTCTGGTCGCAATTTTCTAATTAAACAAAATAATTCACCAATTATATCATACAGCGACCAAGGTCGCAGTGTAATATATCAATGTCCAGTTAACCCAATTTAGTAGAATATAATACATTGCGATCAAAGTCTCACTGCAATTTTGTAATTACCTTAAGTAATTTATCATGAAGGGACCTTTGTATTATCATACAACGATCAGGGTCGCAATATTCAATCACGATAACCTAGGTAACAGACTGCAACCATACGCCCAATAAGGAGAGATTGAACGGCAACAATGCGACATCAGTCGCAGAGTCTTACTAAAAAAACCTTTAAAAATTTGAAGTGAATAATTTAAAAAATAATAATTTTTAAAACTCTGCGACCTAGGTCGCATAGATCTAAAACGCTAATTCAAACAACTGCGACCCAAGTCGACAGAAAAGGAAAATAAAAAAATAATTTTTAAAACTCTACGACCTAGGTCGCATAGATCTAAAACGCTAATTCAAACAACTGCGACCCAAGTCAACAGAAAAGGGAAATAAAAAAATTTAAAAACTCTGCGATCAAGGTCGCATTGATCTAAAACGCTAATTCAAGCAACTGCGACCCAAGTCAACAGAAAGTCGCATATATCTAAAACGCTAGTTCAAACATCTGTGACCCAAGCTGACAGAAAAGGGAATGAAAAAACAAATAATTTTTAAAACTCTGCGACCAAGGTCACATATATCTAACGCTAATTCAAACAACTGCGACCCAAGTCAACCGAAAAGGGAATGAAAAAAAATGACCTTTGTCTCTGTGTTAAAAATTTAAAAATTTAAAAAGCTATTCATGATCGTAAGTTTGCGAATCTTTCTCTCTTATTTGTGACCATGGTCGCAAGTTTTAAAAAAAATTTGAAAAAATGGAATAAAATTTGAAAAAAATATAACTATTAAAATTTACAAACACTAAAAAAAATTTCTGGGTTTCCCCATTACCTTTTTTCGCGGATGATTTCTTTGGCGCCATATTTAGCAAACATATTTTAAAAAAACTAAGAAATATTGTCAAACAATATCACTAATCTCTTCAGAATGATCAACTTAAAATTTAGATCTGTAAATTTTTTTGAAAGGAAATGTTTTACATACGGTGAAAAGTTGTGAGGGAGGGTATTTTCGTCAAAGCCATTGTTGAAGTGACTGATAGTAAGTCGGGCGGGATTTTTTGGTTTTTGTCCACCAAAATTAATGTCAAATTCGTGGCTATTATGTAGCCACGTCCCACCGGCTGAGAAACTCTCTCAGCTGTCGGTTGAGGTACAGTAACCCTATATGGTTGAGGATTTTCAGGTTCTACCTCATCAGCAGGATCTAGTTCAGGATGAACTATATTTGTACCTTATAAGGGTACAACTGTATTTTTATGCTGGGGTAGAACAACTACTTCATCATTTGAAACAATTGTCATGGGTATAACAATTTGTTCTTCCTCAAATGTGTAATCCTTATGTAGTTGACTCCCACTGTTCTGAATTTCCTCAATAAATTTAGCATTATCCGTCTCTTTTATGTTTTTAGTGGAGGGACAGTAAAACCTAAAGCCTCTAGACCTCTTAGAATACCCTACGAAGAAACAGCTAACTATCCTTGAGTCCAACTTCTTCTCATGTGGCATATATGGCCGAGCTTCCGCTGGACAATCCCAAACATGAAGATGCCGAATGCTGGGAGATTTCCCAGTCCATAACTCATATGGGGTTTTAGTTACTGTTTTGCTAGGTACTCTATTAAGGAGGTGATTGCCGTCTTTAAGGCTTCACTTCATAGTGACTCTGGTAGAGTAGTGTGAGCTATCATACTCCTAACCATGTCCTTTAATGTGCGATTTCGTCTCTCAGCAACACCATTTTGATGAGGTGTCCCTGGCATGGTGTACTGGGCTACAATACCGCACTCTTCCAGAAAAATGGCAAAAGGCCCTGGACCTCTACCTGATCCGTCGTATCTGCCATAGTACTCACCACCACGGTCAGATCTCACGGCTTTAATCTTTCTGTTCTGTTGATTTTCAACTTCAGTTTTATAGATTTTAAACATTTCTAGTTAATGAGATTTCTCATGAATCAAGTATAGGTACCCATAACGAGAGTAATCGTCCGTAAAAGTGATGAAGTATTTGTGATCATTCCAAGATGCTTTAGGGAATGGGCCACAAATGTCTGTATACACCAATTCTAAGACTCCTGAACTCCGTCTAGCACCAAACTTTCTAATGTTTGTTTGTTTGCTTTTTATACAATCTGTATATACTCCTAAGTCGGAGTAATCTAAAGGGCCTATAGCTCCACTAGACACAAGCCTTTGGATTCTCTCTTTTGAGATGTGTCCTAAACGCCTATGCCATAAATTGTAGGAGTTTTCTTTAATTAATGTTCGCTTAGTACCTAGATTATTCACATACAAAGATTCAGAATATGAAGCATGGAGATTTAATTTATATAAGCCATCAATTAAGATTCCAGTACCAACAACTTTAGATTTAGAAAATAAACTAAATATTTCATTACCAATAGTGACAGTAAAACCAGATCTGTCTAACAATGAAATGGAAATAAGATTCCGCCTAAAAGACGATACATATAAAGTCTCATCTAAATCTAAAATAAAACCAGAATCTAATCTAGGCCTACAAACTCCAATAACTTCAACTGCAGCTTTATTTCTATCGCCCATATATATGTATCGCTCAGCCTGACTGGGCCTCCTTTGGGTTTGGAAGTCCTACAATGAAGTGCATATGTGAATAGTCACACCGGCATCTATCCACCAAGTGTGTGGTGGAACTAAAACTAGATTAATTTCAGAACAAACATAAGCATGAGACATACCCTTCTAAATTAGCCACTTCTGGTACTTTATGTAATCCTGCTTGATGTGGCCTACTTTCTTGCAGAAAAAGCATGCAATGATCTTAGGCTTCTTCTTTTGCACTTTTGCCACGATCGGATCAGCTGCTGTAGTGGTATTTGTGTTCCTCCCTATACTTTCACTCCTTTTCCTTTTCTTATTAGTGGTGTTACCCTGAAATGCTAAGTGAGCACTTTCAGTCTTTTCTTGTTTCAACCTTTCTTTTTCCTGAATACAGTGATTAATGAGCTCAGTGAAACTCCACTTTTCGCTTTGAGCATTATAATTAATCTTGAAAGGGTTATACTGTGGAGGAAGAGAAATCAAAATGAAGTGCACTAGAATCTCTTTAGAGACTTCCAATTTCAGTACCTTTAGTTTTGAAATAAGATTAGACATTTTTATAATGTACTCCCTTATGTTTCCTTTAGCGTTGTAGCGCATATTTACTAGCTTGCTAAGATGCGTACTAGCCTCAATTTTATCCAATTTAGTAAATCGGTCTACTACTTCAGCTAGAAAACTCTTAGCACTAACCTTATCAGGCATAGCACCCCTAGTAGTCATAGGAATAGTGTGCTTCATGACCATAAGTCACATCCTATTAGACTTCTCCCACTTTTTATAATTTGCCTTTTCTTCTACTGTACTTTTGTCAGTAATGGCAAGGGGTTCATCAGTCCTTAAGGCATAGTCTAGGTTCATAAATCCAAGAACGATGGTAACGTGATCGCGCCACTTCTCAAAGTTTGTACCATTCAACACAGGAATGCCATTGAGACTTGCAGAAATTGAAGATGCATTTACTGATAACAGAAAAAAAATAGGACTACATAAGCATACAATTTCTCATCAATTTAACATAAACATTGCACTTAACAAAATTCTACTGTAATAGCCATAAAAAATGAATTTCAGAAAATGCAACCAGTTTAACCGATAGAGCTGCCGGTGAAACTTTCAGAACAAGTTGTGTCTCTATATGCCAACACTGTACTGACCCAATATAGATATCCTAAAGTCTAGGTCCTATGTAAGAGAACAACCTTCCTTTGGGCCGACTGTCACTTTATAGGATTGGTCCCAAAGTTTAAGTAATCTATATTGGCCATATAATATATGTTATGACCCGGCCATAATGACAACCTTCCCTTGGGCCGATTGTCACACGCATAGGCCACACAAATCTACGCATCTGAATTCTTGTTCCGCCATCGAACTAGTTAATGCGGGTAATGCAATAAGGGCCTATAGTGTGACAACCTTCCTTTGGGCCGATTACTACACACCAAGATTCTCCCACTTGCATTATCCACATCAAGTATCCGTAGTCGTACATAATTCGGCCAAACAATAGTCTTCCTTTGGGCCGGCTAAGCTCTTTTATAAATTCTTTAACTTGAACATGTATATATTTTTATCTGTGTGTTATCAACTGTAGTAAACATCAATATTCATCATACTAGACAATATAACCAATAATATAAATATTAATGAAGCGGAAGCATGTAAGGGTACACATAACCATGATAAACAAACACTTCAATGCCTTCTTTATGTCAACTAACTACTTTTTTGTCATATATAGTTCCTGTAATACTATAGTGCTCGTCAAGAGCTTCGAAACGGCTATTTACATGCCCAAAATAGAGGTCGTATGAGCTCGTAACGGCTAATTGAAATTTCTATTGGCAAAACGGGTCTGCAGTACTTATCGGGTCTGGATCAGACCTGACCCGCAATAGTTAAGTTATTGGTTTCCTTCTTATTGGGCCGGGTTTAAACAAATTTAATAAAACCCAATAAATTCTAATGTAAGACAAATTAAGAATAGATTAAATGAGTTTCCTTATTAGATTTAAATTTTGTATCTATATCAAAAAATCCAATCATAATCAATCTCACAATCCCAAATTAAGGAAACCCTAACCAAAAAAAAAAAAAATTTGTGTTGCCACTATGCATCACCAGCCCATGGTGGCCGATGGCGCGGCGCCCGCGCCTGCATGTCTCTATATATTTTTTTAATTTCTTTATGATGCTTGCGCTGGTGCTTCCAGCGCATGCATCTAATATCCCTCCCCCACCCCCTCTTTTTTTTTAAATAAAATATCTTGTGCTGCATGCATTGCTTGCATACAGCCGACCATGCAGCATGTATATATATATATATATATATATATATATATATATATATATATTTTAATTAAAAAAATAGAATTAAAAAATATATATACATATATAACACACAGATTTAATCCAGAAAATATATATACATGAATTCAATTTAATTCAATTATTTGAGACACAAAAAATAATCTTTATTGAATTAAAGAAAGAGATACATAATTTTTATAAATCGAGATCAAAGATTTTTACTTTATATCCCGATGATCCGATAAAGAGGAGGCTCTGATACCAATTGTTAGATTTAAATTTATTCCATACAAGATCTACACATATACTTGTAAAATCACCTAGAGGGGGGGTGAATAGGTGATGACTAATCTAATGGTCACTAAATGCGGAATTAAAAATTATATGATGCAAACTAAACCTTATTACACTAAACACCAAGTTTAACACAAGAGTGTAGCTGAATTCCCCGTGAAGGGCTCTGGACTAACTTCTCAAGATTCCTCTAAATAAGAGTTGAGGTGCCGCGTTGGCTCTCTTAGTTGAAAACTAGTGTTAGCAAACACACCCCAAGCATATAACAATATGAGCACAAATTATATCAAGCATGTAAGGATAAAGACAATATGAACATGCAAGATATAAACGAGTAAAGGAGAGAGAGAGTGAGCAATCGCAAACACAAGGGATTTGTTTCAAGGTTCGAGCACACTTGCTCTACATCCCCGCCTTCAACACTATGAAGGATTTTCGCTATAAACCAATCCCACCGGATCACTCGGTGCCGCAACACCTACAAGGCGAGTTCACACTTGAACTCCTTGGACTCTCTAGTCCGTACACACCGCAAGCTCACTAGCTCGCCGAGGCCGCACTTCAAACACCAAGTTCGCACTCGAACTCGAAACACCGCGAACACACTCGTCCGCCTCCTCAAGGAACAAAGATGAACTTTGGTGATCACAACTCTTGATCACCTAAAATCATCTCACAACAAATCCCTATAAGTAGATATAGCAATGGATGGCTCAAGTGTTGTGTGAGAAAACAGGGATTGAATTTATGGTGAAAAACACAAGAAAATCTCTTTTCAAACACTCTTGATAAACTCTCTTTTGATTTGGAAATATTGGCTCTAAAACTTGTGGATATAACCACTGAAATGAGTGAGAAAAACTAGCCCAAAACTCTTCTTTTTTTAATTGTATGAAACAGCCCCCAAATGGCCCAATTTATAGGGCTCCAAAAACTAGCCGTTATGGGCCAGACAGAGCTGTCGGTCGACCGCCCGGTCGACCGCCAACGGTCGGAAATCCGACCGTTGGGGCTGCGGTTGACCGGCCGGTCGACCGAGCCTCTGGAACAGAGAGCAGACTCTCTGCCGGTCGACCGGCCCGGTCGACCGGGGCATTTCCAGAGAGCAAAGCTCTCTGGACGGTCGACCGGGTCGGTCGACTGGCCCTCCAGCCAACAGTGGCGTGCATGTCTGTGCACGTCGGTCGACCTGTCCGGTCGACCGACTTCAAGCGTCGGTCGACCGTCCGGTCGACCGGCTGAAGCCAGAACAGGAATGTTTTAGGGATTAAATTGTTGACTTTTTAACTTAAATAAAATCCCATAAATTCACGAAAAATCTACAAAAATAGTTTCAATGTTATACTTTGATAAACAAACATGTTTGAACAAAATCAAGACATGTTATAAACAATTTGAACTATTTTGTAACTTAGAAAATATGGCTCAAAACAAAAACTGTATTTTTCAAAACTTGATTTTTCCAAAACTTATTTTCCAAACTCCTCCAAATACGAAAACAAGATATTTAAACAACTTTTAAAGCATAGTGTGTATGGATATAATCCACTACACAAACATGATGAAATATCTATGTTTTTGACATTAAGCTCTAAATACGGTTTTGGTTAAAACATGTAAACTTGAGTACCAAAAACCAAACCGGTATTTTTCCAACATGAAAAGTCTTTTGTATTTTTCCAAAATAAAAATTCTTTTATGAAAACACATAAATCAAGAGTGTGTGTGCGCATATGGTATACTTGAGCAATCCACCAACTATTCTGTCCTTTACATTTTATCTAAAAACAAAATCTTATAAAAACAAACCTAGACACAAGTCTTGATCTTGAAGTCTTCACTTGAAGTCTTCTCATCTTCTTGACTTGGTCCAAACACGATCCAACGAGCTCGACTCCTCTTGAGTACTTGATGTGATCTTGATGCATAGGCTCGTGAATCAAACCGTGCTAGCTCCAAAACTTGACTTTAAATCCTTTGTTGAAGCTACACACCTACTAAGATCTTGATCATGAATCTGAAACTAAATAACCACAAGATCATTAGTACTATAACTACATGAGTTGATCATCATCAAAACTAGTGTGATGGGCCTTTGGGCCAACAATCTCCCACTTTTTGATGATGACAAAACTCATGGAGTTATATATGCATGGATTAAAGTAAAGCTTCAAGGAAGCTCCCCCTTAACTCATGCATAGCAAATAAACAAATAGATATGCAATAAGCTCATAAACATGTATGCAAATATATGGAGATAAACATGCCAATCAAGCATAAAACAAATCAAATTCTTTTTCTCCTATTTGCAAAACAAAACATATATGCATAAACATAAATACTACTCCCCCTTTAAGAAAGGAAAACATGCATATATACCAAATACTTCTCCCCCTTTTTGTCAATCATCAACAAAGGGGTTAAAGTAAAATAAAACCAACAAAATTTTCTCTTTTTCTCCCCTTTTTGTCCGAAACATAGAATCAATAAAGGGGTGACATCAAACAAATCAATAAAAGGTTATATGCGATATACATTCATGAAGAGGAAGACGCTAAGTTAACTTCCCTACATATATGCATTACATGAAGAAGGGATGACAAGTTCTAATTCACATAACACATAATCTGTAATGCATAAGAGGAGATGTGAAGCTCCCCTACACACGTGTATCACATAAAGAAGAGTTGTCAAGCTCCTCAATACAAGATACACTCAACATGAATCTATATATAGAAGAGATGTTCAGCTCTCCTTGCATATAGGCAATCCAAATCAAAACATTTTTAATTTTTTTTTAATTTTTTTTGAGTTTTCTCAATAAAACAAGTTTTGAGATATCTTCATAAATCAAAACATTTTTAAGATACCAAATTGTAAATAAACATTACAAGTTTTGAATTTTTCAAATAAGTAATACATATTGATATCAATTGTAAATTTATAACATATTTGAAGTTGAAGCATATTGATACCAATTGAAAAACTATGATAAAAAATTTTTTTTTTTCATAAGCTTATGCATGGTTATTTGAGATACCAATTGAAAATAAAATTTTAAAAACAAGCTTAGCATAAACTTTATGCTTTTAAATATGTAAACCAATTGTAAATCAAGCACATGTAAATCATATATATGTATGAAAAGAGAATACCAATAGAAATTGATATTAATTGAAGTGAAGCATACATATATAGAAAACAAAATATGAGTATATACAAAAATATCAATTGAGATACCAATTGAAAATAACAAAGTAAATCATGTATATAACTCATAACCTACCACCCTTCATATGCTCAAGGTAAAAGATTTTTCAATAAAGCTTACAAGGCATACTCGCCCAGCCATCCGCCCATAAATGGGTAGGGTTTTCAAAAATAGATTTGAAAATATTTTAGCATTGAAAATCACTACCAAATGAAGAATAATTAACTAGTTAAAAGTAATTTTTGAAAAACTAGTTAAAGACCCTTCAAAATATGAAATCAAAACATATGAATATCATGAATCATACCAAATACACAAGAATTGACACTCAAAAACTATTAAGCTCAAAAATAATCATGTGATTGAAGCCAAACCTGCACACAAAATACGAGATTATAGAACTTAAGAAAGAATATGTGCAAGTGCTCAATTCTTCCGCTGTAGCAAGTGGCTATGCGGGTCGTGATCCACAAGGAGGGTTTGCGATGGAAGCTTTACGGTTCTTTTGAAATCGTTAAGAAGAAAAAGCAAAGATTCTTCTCTGTTTTTAAGTTAATAAAAAGGAAAAAGAAAGTTATATTAAAGTTAGAAGAGAAAGTGAAAGATGAAGATGGTGGAAAATCAGAAAACGATGAAAAGCGACTATGTACAATGAAGTGGAGAAGAATGAAAACGATTTGGAAGAAGTGGTGATTTAATTTACAGAAATGAAAAAGAAAAGAAAACAAATATTTACCTTCTTTTCACCAAAGCTTACCTTGAATTCTTAGCTTCAATGTTACCTTGAATTGGAGGCAATTAGCGCATAGCCCATAAGAGTCGAGTGTTGGTCTCTTCCACATTACATCATCAAGATACGCAAGCATGAAATGATACAGAGAGACTCACAATTCCATCGTCATGAGCTATCGGTGGCACTCGCAAAGGCAAGGCTCTTTCGATGCTTTTAGACTCACTTGGAAGACAGTTGTACCAAAAAGAAAGGTAAAATAGAAAAGAAGAAGAGAACTAAAAAGAACATACAAGGAATAGCATTGATTTGATTTCATAACAATCGAAGAAAAGAAATAAAACCTTACACCAATTGTCACTTTTACCTCAAGCTTCAGTCTTGTTCTTCGATGAAAGTTGATCTCCTCAGAATTACATAAATGAAAACTAAATTACATGAAAAAGAAAACAAAAACCTAAACTAAGAAATGAAAAACTAGGCTAAATCCTAATCTGCATGGTCGTCCCTTTTGCCTTTGAGTGCAGGTATTTATAGGAGAAAATGGAGAGGGTAGAGGAGTATGAAGATAAGTAAATCTGGCAATTTTTGAACTCCCCTTATCTTCAAACTTGATTTGAGGTGGATATTCAGTTCTGATCTGTAGTTTGTTGGCCTGTTGATTGCTGAATATCACTTATCAAATGACAGAATTAAAAATAATGATCAACATAAGAGTTGTAACTCTGTCAGTCTGCTTTCTGGATCATCTTGAATCATCAGAATTGAGATTCTGTAGCAAAAGTTATGATTCGAATACTAAAATGTATCCAGTCAGAATCTGAATCAAACTTGCTTCATCTCATCCCTTGATCTTTGCTTTAACCGATCGATTCTGAGAGGATTCTTCTCAACCAGTTTTCAACCTCTTGATTTTTCCCTGATTTAGTGAGTGTAAATTAATTCTGATTTAATTCAGAATTTTGGTGGGCTTTGGGCTCATTTCTCTTCATCTCCTTAAAGAATGGGCCTGCAAATAAATTAAGCAATTAATTAAGACAATGCAAAGTTTTATTCTAAAATAGGTATGAAAATATGATATTAAATATGCAACATTAGTGACCAATCACACCCCCATACCTATCTTTTGCTCGTCCTCGAGCAAAACAACTAAACTATACTAAGGATTATTAGACCACTTTCGCAGGTCGCGCGATTGCACTGAGCATGTGCAACAAGCCGTTAAACCTCTAGGTTTCCCCTAGAGGACGAGTTTTGTCTCTTGAGGGTTTTCAGCGGATTGCACCCACAAAATTCATAAAGAAAGAGAAATAAAGAGTTAGTATTTTTGAAAAGCATTTTGAAAGAGAAAAATATTTGAAATATGATTGTAAGATCTAAGCAATCTATAAGTTATAGGAAAACTTAATTTTTTATTCCTAAACTTAGTCTCTATTCAAAAATTTGTTATCAAATTAAAGTAAGGAGTCAAATTGTACTTCTCATCTAGTCTATTACTTTACCCTAAATCATATGCACCTTGTGAATGTGAAAATTTTGACTAAGGGTTCATTAACTCTAACTCTTATGCCTTATTTATTTTTATATATATACTTTTTTTTTGTGGTATTATTCCTTAGTTTTATTAGGCTTTCTAATCTGCCCATATAACGAGCCTTTAATCGATGACTCCCAAACCAGACGGTCTTGGGCACCAGGTGAGAAGACACCCTTAGGACTTAAGGACTCGAGCAAACAAGGCCACAAAACTAAGGACTTTATTATATAAATCCCTTTTAGGCGTGAATACTTATGCTTTATTAGGCACAAATACCCAGCTTAATCAGAGGATCTAATCATCTTTCGCATAAATACTAAGGCTTACTTAGGCCAAAGCACCTAGCTAATCAATAATTAGATTTATTCATCAATTTTTTTTTTCAAACTTATCTAATTATCTTTCGCATAAATACTAAGGCTTGCTTAGGCCAAAGCACCTAGCTAATCAATAATTAGACTTGTTTTTTTTTTTTTTTTTATATAAGGCATAAGAATCTTTGTTTTTGAACCCTAAGTGTGTAAGTGTATGAAGTGTGCATATTTCATCAAGGTAAAGATCAAGACCAAATTACTTTGACATATTTTCTTCCTAACCCTAAAAATCAAACAAATAATCTTATTTTGACCAAGTATAAGAAATCCTAATTTGGATTTTCCTATTCCTTAAAATTAACTTAATTTCTTACAAAAATAAGTCAAAATATTGTTTCTATTTTTCAAAAAGTTTTTAAAAGTATAGAAAAATGTTAAAAAATTTTTATTTTTTATTTTTTTGTATTTTAAAGAAAAAGAAAAGTTATGTTAGACCCTCCCCCACACTATCTCATGCATTGTCCTCAATGTATGAATTAATGCATAGATGCATGAAAAAGAAGAAAGGGAAGGAAAATGGTTACCTTAAGGTGGTGGTTCCGGTGGTGGTCTGATTGGTCCACGAAACATGGCCCAATCAACTTTTCTTGGGTCTCGGAGGAACCCACCAGCACTATCTTTAATATAACCCATTAAAAAGATATATCCCTGAAGGATCTTTATTAAATATTTAACCCCATCTAATGTCCATATTCCATAACTAATTTCGGAGTCAAATTCGTCAACCACCTCGTCCCAGAATGGAGTATGAAATGATATAACGTTGACTTGGACTCAGGAAGGACATGAACTAATACCGACTCAGGAAGGTGACTTAAATCAAGTAAAGGTTCAAGAGTCGAAATAGGTTCAGAAATTGGGTCCAAGTCAAAAAGTTGAAACTCTAGTCCACATGTATTGTCTAACAATGGAATGTGACTTAATGTGGGTGATTCCAGTTTAGGAATGATAGGTGGAGGAATCAAAACTGACTCTAAAATATTACTCAAGTTTGGTAACACAACAGGAGTCAATATTGATTCAGAAAGTTAAACTGGATCACATATGTGAGAATCTAGGTCACATATCTCATTGAGTTCAATATCAAAAATTGGAGAACTTGCCAATTTATCCATGGGATTTTCAAAATTGTAAAGTTGGTCAAGTTCAACATGATCCTCAAAGATGGGTGATTCAATTTCTTTATGAATTGGTACAGGATCCAATGTTGACTCCGGGAAAAGATTGGAGTCAGGTGAAGATACCAGAGTCATAATCGAATCAGGAAATAGAATTGAATCACTAAGTTGGGGTTCAGGATCATAATCATTTTCAAGTTCTATTTCAGGAAAAGGAAAACTAGCCAAACTATCAATATCTTTTTCAAAATTTGGAGTTTGGGTAAGTTCAAATGGTTGTTCTGAAATAGAATTTTGATTTCCAAAACAACATGACTCTTCGGCTCTAACAGAATGGTAAGTGACATCAGGACGGTGGGAGCGTAGAGATTCGACCATCATATCTATGTCACGATTTCTAGCATTTTGAGCATGAGTCATGGCTTCTAGCATCTTTTCATAGTTGATGGGTTCATTGTCTTGTTGAAAAGATGAAGAGTTGTTTTGGAAGTGGTATTGAAATTGTGAGTCCATCAGATTTTGTGATTGTTGTTTGGACTCACGCATACTCCGTTCCAAAATTGATGGTTTTCTATTTTGGACTGGTGGAACTGAGTATGACTCTTGAAAATAGTGTGGACTAGGTGGAGAAGGAGGACACTGTGGTTGAAAATTGGACTCGGGGTAGGTGAATCCCCACTGACTCTGTGAAGAATTGAAATCGTTATGGCAATTATAGTCATACGATGGGGGACATGGGTTATATGGATTCGGATAAGACCAATCCGGCACACTAGGTTGGTTAAAGTCATGATATGCCGGGTTGGTAATATCCGAAAAAGAGTTTGATGTGTAATATGGATTATTATTATAGTTGGAAAATTATTATTATAAGCCATATCACACAATGGAATACAAACAAAAGAAAGAAAAACACACAAATAAACAAACAAGAAAGAAAAAATTCTAACCTAAGTTAGGGTAAACCTAGACCTAGACGACTCCTAACTGATTAGACTGTCCACGAGAGGTTTAATGTAGACTTTGACCACAAGCTAATCAGCCAGGTCAGGGCAAGATTGGTGGGAGGTTTTCCGTCAAAAGACGTTCCTTAATTAAATAACCACCAACCTTCGGGCTTTCGGCCCTCAATCCCTTTCCTAAACACTGATTTTGCAGGAGTCAGATTCCAACATTTTCCCCCCTTAGGATAATCTCCTAATTGAGTCCGAGATGTCCCTAGGGCCAACGTCTACTCAATTTTAGTTAGGCTTGGGTTAGTGAGTGCTTGGATTTTGATTTTTGGGCTAAGGAAGGGTGATTAAATCCCCACCTTATCTTATTATTGGGTGGTGCCCTTAAGATCAGTTTTTGTGCAAGTGTACAAGATGAATAAGATGCACTCAAAGCGATATAAATCAACCAAGAGATAGTCCTATTCTAGATGCAATGCAAACATACCTTGCTCCAGCACTCTTCAACAGTAAAAATAAATGAAATTGAAAAAAAACGCGTGCCTAAAATGCAAACGTCTAATCAATTTTTTTACTTTTTGCAACAAACGTTTTACTGTTGATTATTAGCATGCTTATGTGATGGCATATAGGAAATAAAGAATTGCAGCAAACTAGAATTTTGTAAACTAAGCAGCCCTGCAAAAAGCTGTTAGTAGTCAACTCTTCATTGTCGCGGTTTCGCGACTTTTGCCGTGGAAACGCGACAATTCAGAGGGCCCTTGGTCTCTACTTTCTAGAGCAGAGGCCCAAGGCCACTTGTATGTCACTGCAATAATAATTTTCTGCTTTGCTTGCCCTGTAACCTGCAACAGAGAAGAAAATTCGTTTAGTTCTAAAAAATTTTCAAAAAAAAAATTCAGATTTCAATAAAAAACATGTTACCCTCCCGGCAACGGCGCCAAAATTTGATTGAAGCCAAACCTGCACACAAAATACGAGATTATAGAACTTAAGAAAGAATATGTGCAAGTGCTCAATTCTTCCGCTGTAGCAAGTGGCTATGCGGGTCGTGATCCACAAGGAGGGTTTGCGATGGAGGCTTTACGGTTCTTTTGAAATCGTTAAGAAGAAAAAGCGAAGATTCTTCTCTGTTTTTAAGTTAATAAAAAGGAAAAAGAAAGTTATATTAAAGTTAGAAGAGAAAGTGAAAGATGAAGATGGTGGAAAATCAGAAAACGATGAAAAGCGACTATGTACAATGAAGTGGAGAAGAATGAAAACGATTTGGAAGAAGTGGTGATTTAATTTACAGAAATGAAAAAGAAAAGAAAACAAATATTTACCTTCTTTTCACCAAAAGCTTACCTTGAATTCTTAACTTCAATGTTACCTTGAATTGGAGGCAATTAGCGCATAGCCCATAAGAGTCGAGTGTTGCTCTCTTCCATTACATCATCAAGATACGCAAGCATGAAATGATACAGAGAGACTCACAATTCCATCGTCATGAGCTATCAGTGGCACTCGCAAAGGCAAGGCTCTTTCGATGCTTTTAGACTCACTTGGAAGACAGTTGTACCAAAAAGAAAGGTAAAATAGAAAAGAAGAAGAGAACTAAAAAGAACATACAAGGAAATAGCATTGATTTGATTTCATAACAATCGAAGAAAAGAAATAAAACCTTACACCAATTGTCACTTTTAGCTCAAGCTTCAGTCTTGTTCTTCGATGAAAGTTGATCTCCTCAGAATTACATAAATGAAAACTAAATTACATGAAAAAGAAAAACAAAAACCTAAACTAAGAAATGAAAACTAGGCTAAATCCTAATCTGCATGGTCGTCCCTTTTGCCTTTGAGTGCAGGTATTTATAGGAGAAAATGGAGAGGGTAGAGGAGTATGAAGATAAGTAAATCTGGCAATTTTGAACTCCCCTTATCTTCAAACTTGATTTGAGGTGGATATTCAGTTCTGATCTGTAGTTTGTTGGCCTGTTGATTGCTGAATATCACTTATCAAATGACAGAATTAAAAATAATGATCAACATAAGAGTTGTAACTCTGTCAGTCTGCTTTCTGGATCATCTTGAATCATCAGAATTGAGATTCTGTAGCAAAAGTTATGATTCGAATACTAAAATGTATCCAGTCAGAATCTGAATCAAACTTGCTTCATCTCATCCCTTGATCTTTGCTTTAACCGATCGATTCTGAGAGGATTCTTCTCAACCAGTTTTCAACCTCTTGATTTTTCCTTGATTTAGTGAGTGTGAATTAATTCTAATTTAATTCAGAATTTTGGTGGGCTTTGGGCTCATTTCTCTTCATCTCCTTAAAGAATGGGCCTGCAAATAAATTAAGCAATTAATTAAGACAATGCAAAGTTTTATTCTAAAATAGGTATGAAAATATGATATTAAATATGCAACATTAGTGACCAATCATCATGAAACAAAGTCATGAATAAACAAATAAAGTGTGAGTGTTCAAAAGTCATGTAATTAGCATTATCCATGAAAATAATCAATGAAGCTCAAAGCAAACATGAATATATTTTATCAAAACAAATATGAGAACAATTTTTCATATAAAAACCAACTTCTAGGTATATGTTTGTTTTTATCCAATCCTAACAATATGCATACATATCCCAAACATAAAAAGAGTCCATAATGTAAATTGCATGAAGGCAAATGACTCAAGGGTATACATGTATATTTATTAGATTTGAATAAAACTTGCATATACATGAAGTAAAATATGAAAGTAGGTAAAAAGTTTAAATGGGGAAATCATCAAAACTAGGCTATACATGTGTATATAGTGAGTACAAATGAATAATGAAGTGCAAACGTATATGAATCAATTCGTTGGTTGCTCACTACTTGTACAAGTATACATCCAAGTTTTAACAAAAACTACATTTAAACTAGTATTTACCACATGAAGCACAAAAATATGAACATGCTAAAAGATATTATGTATGAAAAATATGTAAACTAAACTAGGAGTTTTAGAGATAGTTACCAAACGAATGAACTATGCTCCAAATCTCCAAAATATGGTGGTTGTCCCACCAAAACTCCTTGATAGCGGTGCATCAAATGTATGTCCTTCTAGTCCATGCAACCACCACCAAGGCACCAAATATCTCACGTCTTGTGAGAGCCCTCACCTACATCAAATACACAAGATGGGGACTTTGGTACCCATTTTATTTTGGGTCCTTGAGGGTTAGCTTTGTAAGGAACCCAAACATTCTTATTATTAGCAAAATTAATATGATGTATCTTATCAAAATAAAATTTTGCTAAATGGCCTTTGCAGCCACAATGTGTACACTTGTACACCTTAGGATGCATATGAGTGTGAGTGTGGTCATGACGTGCAAAATGTGCATATGCATGAGGGTGATGTGCATGAATGTGTGGAGTTTGTTTCTTTGAAAACAAAGACTCCAACCTCTTGTGATTAAACGCACACGAGCTCAAAGTTGAGCTCAAACAATTTATTTTATTTTCAAAACATTTATCTCATTTTGATTAATGGTGTCATGTAAAGCATGGTGAGATAAAGAATCATTTTTCTTATTCTTTTTAGAAACATTTTCTTTTTCTTTTTCAATAATTTTTCTTTTTAAAGAAGTGTTTTCTTGAAAAGCAACTTCCTTTTGTTTTTTCACCAAAGTAATTTTATTTTTCAAACTAGTGTTTCCTTCACACAAATCATTCAATTTAGACATTAAGGAAACATTTTCATTTTTCAAAATTTCATTTTCTTTTTCAATGCATGCAACTTTATTTTTAAAAGAATCATTTTCTTTTAACATGCAATCAAAATCTTTTTCATTTTCTTATTATCCTTCTTAAGCATGTCATATTTTTCAAGTAGTTGTTGACAAAAAGATGTAAGCTCATCATATGACATGTCATCTTCATCTAGCTCGGATTCGGTGTTTACCTCAAGGGGGTTATCCCCTTGGACCATGTAGCACACATTGGAAGCATCACTTCCAACATCCGAGTCGCTCCCCGCACAATATTGTTCCTTTTCGTCAAGGGAGATCAAAGAGTTCCAAACTACAAAAGCCGAATCAAAGTTAGAAACCCTAGATAAATGTTCATCATTTAGGGTTGACTTTAAAGCATGTAGGGCTTTTGAGTTAGCCTCAATATACTTGCTATCATTAACATATGAATCTTTAATTGTAGCAAGATAAACATGAATACTTAGGGCTTTGAGGTACAAGGACATCTTAACCTTCCAAATTTGGATGTTAAGAATGTCAAAAGTGGGAGGTGTCATGAAGTCCATGGTGTGTGTACAAATATTGTGATTAGCCTAAAAATGAGGATCTTTAACTCTAGGTTGTAAGACCCAAATCAAGAGCACTTGGCTCTGATACCAATTGTAAAATCACCTAGAGGGGGGGTGATAGGTGATGGCTAATCTAATGGTCACTAAATGCGAAATTAAAAACTATATGATACAAACTAAAACTTATTACACTAAACACCAAGTTTAACACAAGAGTGTAGCCGAATTCCCCGTGAAGGGCTCTGGACTAACTCCTCAAGATTTCTCTAAATAAGAGTTGAGGTGCCGCGTTGGCTCTCTTGGTTGAAAACTAGTGTTAGCAAACACACCCCAAGCATATAACAATTGAGCACAAATTATATCAAGCATATAAGGATAAAGACAATATGAACATGCAAGATATAAACGAGTAAAGGAGAGAGAGTGAGCAATCGCAAACACAAGGGATTTGTTTCGAGATTCAAGCACACTTGCTCTACATCCCCGCCTTCAACACTATGAAGGATTTCCACTATAAACCGATCCCACGGATCACTCGGTGCCGCAACACCTACAAGGCGAGTTCACACTTGAACTCCTTGGACTCTCTAGTCCGTACACACCGCAAGCTCACTAGCTCGCCGAGGCCGCACCTCAAACACCAAGTTCGCACTCAAACTCGAAACACCGTGAACACACTCGTCCGCCTCCTCAAGAACAAAGATGAACTTTGGTGATCACAACTCTTGATCACCTAAAATCCTCTCACAATAAATCCCTATAGGTAGATATAGCAATGGATGGCTCAAGTGTTGTGTGAGAAAACAAGGATTGAATCTATGGTGAAAAACACAAGAAAATCTCTTTTCAAACACTCTTGATAAACTCTCTTTTGATTTGGAAATATTGGCTCTAAAACTTGTGGATATAACCACTGAAATAAGTGGAAAAAACTAGCCCAAAACTCTTCTTTTTTTAATTGTATGAAACAACCCCCAAATGGCCCAATTTATTGGGCTCCAAAAACTAGCCGTTATGGGCCAGACAAAGCTGTCGGTCGACCGCCCAGTCGACCGCCAACGGTCAGAAATCCGACCGTTGGGGCTGCGGTCGACCGGTCGGTTGACCGAGCCTCTGGAACAGAGAGCAGACTCTCTGCCGGTCGACCGGCCCGGTCGACCGGGGCATTTCCAGAGAGCAAAGCTCTCTGGACGGTCGACCGGGGTCGGTCGACCGGCCTCCAGTCAACAGTGGCGTGCACGTCTGTGCACGTCGGTCGACCGGTCCGGTCGACCGACTTCAAGCGTCGGTCGACCGTCCGGTCGACCGGCTGAAGCCAGAACAGAAATGTTTTAGGGATTAAATTATTGACTTTTTAACTTAAATAAAATCCCATAAATTCACGAAAAATCTACAAAAATAGTTTCAATGTTATACTTTGATAAACAAACATATTTTGAGCAAAATCAAGACATGTTATAAACAATTTGAACTATTTTTGTAACTTAGAAAATATGGCTCAAAACAAAAACTGTATTTTCCAAAACTTGATTTTTCCAAAACTTATTTTTCAAACTTCTCCAAATACAAAAATAAGATATTTAAACAATTTTTAAAGCATAGTGTGTATGGATATGATCCACTACACAAACATGGTGAAATATCTATGTTTTTGACATTAAGCTCTAAATACGGTTTTGGTTAAAACATGTAAACTTGAGTACCAAAAACCAAACCGGTATTTTTCCAACATGAAAAGTCTTTTGTATTTTTCCAAAATAAAAATTCTTTTATGAAAACACATATAAATCAAGAGTGTGTGTGCATATGGTATACTTGAGCAATCCACCAACTATTCTATCCTTTACATTTTATCTAAAAATAAAATCTTATAAAAAACAAACCTAGACACAAGTCTTGATCTTGAAGTCTTCACTTGAAGTCTTCTCATCTTCTTGACTTGGTCCAAACACGATCCAACGAGCTCGACTCCTCTTGAGTACTTGATGTGATCTTGATGCATAGGCTCGTGAATCAAACCGTGCTAGCTCCAAAACTTGACTTTATATCTTTTGTTGAAGCTACACACCTACTAAGATCTTGATCATGAATCTGAAACTAAATAACCACAAGATCATTAGTACTATAACTACATGAGTTGATCATCATCAAAACTAGAGTGATGGGCCTTTAGGCCAACAATACTGTTAGCCTCTTTGTCATGATTAAAGGGAAGGAGGGTTTTATGCATACCTGATTCCATCACGAAAGGGGATGCCAAAGATTGCACGATCTCGAGGACGCCGAAGTTGAAGGAGAGGATTCTTCTCTCCAGCCACCAAGTTCTCTTCTTTATCCTTAGAGGAGATGAAAGGACTCCAAGAGAGAGATGGTTATTGTTGGTAGAGAGAAAACCGTACTCATGATATATATAGCATTAAGAAACCCTAGTTCAACTCATCATAGATCTAGGCCCTTGATTTATAACACGAGTTCCACACGTGTAGATGAGTCCCACATTTTAATTTAAATACACTCATGGTTAAGTGTAATTGAAAACGTGTCTAGACCCAAACCATTTAGATTTGATCAATTCTTAATTGGGTCAAACAACACAGGTTAAGTGGGCGGGTGTAAATATCCATTTGACTTGATTAGGCCCAAAATAAATTAGACTTTAAAACAAAAATAAGTCAACAATGTATGCAGAGGAACAACTACTGCCACTCTTTGTGTTACCCTCCAGAGCTAGAGTTCAGCAACTCAAATACCAGCTGCACACCGTCAAGATTGGTACCTCTTCTACGTCAGAGTACATCCAGTTTGTCAAGTCCATCGTGGACAACCTGGCGGCAATGACTAATCCAGTTGCTGACTCAGACCTCGTTTCTACCTTGCTCAGCGGTCTGTCTCCCGAATATGACTCATTTGTCACCTCCGTCAACACACGAGTCGACCCTGTACTGTCAGAAGAACTCATCGGCCTCATGCTTAGCCAGGAGATTTATCGTGGGCGTGCTATCACTTCACCAGACTTCACAACCCTCATCTCCCCTTCTCCTGCGGTTCATACTGTTTCCCGCACTCTAAGCTACCATTCAGCTCCATCTTCTTTCCGTAGTCGTGGACGTGGCCGAGGCAGGGAGCGCGTTCGTGGTCATGAACGTTCCTTCTTACCACCACATCAGTGCACCGATAGCCGACCTCAATGCCAGATCTGCAATCGTTTTGGCCATTATGCTAACCAATGCTATAATCGTTATGATGATTCGGCTAGCCCAACTGCTTTCTCCACTCTTATGGGAATAGTTCAGTCGATTCCAACTGGTATATTGACTCCGAAGTCACTCATCACCTAACAGCTGACATTCCAAATCTGATAGTTCACTCAGAATATCAAGAACCCGACAGAGTTCACATGGGTAACGGGACAGGTTTGCCTATCCGATCTACTGGTGCTTCTTTATTGTGTTCTCCTATTTCTTCCTTTGTCTTGAAAAATCTTTTACATGTACCTAATATCACTAAAAATCTTCAGTTTGTTAGTCAATTTACTGCTGATAATAAAGTCCTTCTTGAATTCCATCCTGACTCTTATTTTGTCAAGGATCTCTCCACTCGAAAAACTCTACTGCGGGGATAACTTAAGGATGGCCTGTATGTCTTCTCCCTGGGGAATCATAACTTCACCGCCTCTCCCCAGACTCTTCTCGGTGAGCGTGCATCTTCCTCCGTCTGGCATGAGCGCTTAGGTCATCCCTCCATCAGAGTTGTCTCCAGTATTTTATCTCAGCATCGGCTTTCTTTTTTCACTGATTGTGCTGGTACCCCTCTCTGTATCTCCTGTCAGCAAGGAAAAAGTCACCGTCTCCCTTTTTATCTTCCACGATTGTTACTGCTCCTTTAGAGTTTATTCACTATGATCTATGGGTCCGTCTCCTGTGTCCGCTGTAAGTGGTCATCACTATTTATTAGCTTTGTAGATCACTACAGTAAGTATGTTTGGCTTTATCCATTAATTAATAAAAGTGACGCTTTCTCTATTTTTCTTGAGTTCAAAATTTATGAGAAAACATTTCTTGGCTGTTCCATAAAGCACTCCAAACTGATGGTGGTGGCGAGTTCATCAAATTTAAACCTTACTTGTCTTTTCAGGGTATTGCTCATCTCTTATCCTATCCATACAATAGTGCCCAAAACACACCGCAGAAAGAAAGCACCGCCACCTTATCGAGACCGGCCTCACTCTTCTGGCCCAGTCAAATGTTCCATTCCATTACTGGCCTTATGCTTTTCAAACTGCCTCATTTCTCATTAATAGAATGCCCACTCCCGTCCTCCCTATTTCCCTACCAGAAATTATTTCATAAACCACCTGACTACCTTTCCTTATGAATTTTTGGTTGTGCTTACTACCCTCATATGGGTCCATACCAAACTTATAAATTTAGCTTTCGGTCCAGTCAATGTGTCTTCTTAGATTACTCGGCTTCGAATAAAGGTTATCAATGTTTGCATGTCTCCTCTGATCGTATTTACATCTCCCGAGATGTTGTGCACGACGAATCTTCCTTTCCTTTCCAGTATCCTCTGTCCTCTCTCTCTCCACCTACTCCCACGCCTTCACCATCGATCCCCATCTCCATGTCTCTATTACCTTCCATTGTTCTAGTCCTCTCTTCTCATGTGGGCCCCACCATTGACTCTTCTCCTTCTCCACTACCACCTCCATCACATACTCCTTCTCCACCACTGCCACCGGCACCCGACAATGAGTCCTTCTCATCATCCTTATCCTTGGGCTTTCCCTGTCCCCCTCCTACCAGGACCCACCATATGGTCACCAGAATACATGATAACACTAGAACACCAAATGTCTGACTAGCCACCCGGTATCCCATATCTACCCGTCTCATGGCTGACTTGGCCACCACTCCTATCAAACTCACATGTTTCACGTAAGCTTCTAAAGATCCCAAGTGGCGCCAGGCAATGGACACTGAGATGAATGCATTTTTTAAGAATAAAACCTGGTCTCTTATACCATACCATCCTACCATGAATCTGGTTGGCTGCAAATAGGTTTTTCAAGTTAAAACATAAACCTGTTGGTTCTGTTGACAGGTATAAGGCCCACTATTGGTTAACTGACCGGTCGACTGATAGTCTCCAACCGACATAGGTCGACCGACTTCTTGTCAGTCTTCTCTGTTGGGGATCGGTCGATCAGCCGATCGACCGACTGACAACGCCCAACTCTCTGTTGGGGTTCGGTCGACCACCCAGTCAATGACTAACACCCCAAATGCACATTTGTGCAGGTCGGTCGATAGGACGGTCGACCGAACCTCTGTTAAGTTCTGATTTTTGACCTATTCTGAACATTGTCTCTTCCCAGCTCTTCTCTCTTGGCGCGTAGATTTATCCAATATATGCAAGGCACTCCATGTGCTCCTCGCCAACACGTATATATACCTACATACAGATACACATACACACATATACACATATATGTACACATACACACATTTAAGCATATATCCTCATCTGAACATCAAATATCATATCGGATCATACATATACACCTATATGTATATTCACACATCCATACACAAATATAGTCATATAATATTTAGGCCATTACACTGACACCTCCTTATCAAGAATTTCTTCCTTGAAATTCATTTATGCATATATCCAAACATGAAATATAGTTTAAATATTTTCAGGATATTACCATATTAGATGCATAAAAAGTGATAAATATTTTCTCCAACATATCTTCTAAAGTTACTTTGTCCCCACACAAGGCAATGGAGAGACAATTTTGAACATTGCTGAGTTATACTAATTCACTGTTTTGAAATCATGTTTTGAAATCATGCAAGCACAGGTGCAATCAATCATAGCGGGCTTTTGAAAGTATAACACTCTTTTGGTGGTTATACCTTTCTTCCAAAATTTTCTAAAGTACAGCAGGGTCTTTCACTCCAGGTGTTCAGATTTCAAATCCTCATGAAGGTGATGATGAAGAAAAAACATTATCTTCGCGCTATCCTGCAGGGATGTTTGATTTCCTTCTTTGATGCTTTTTCATTGTTCATAGAATCCAAATGAATTTCAACACCAAGGACCCAAGTTCAATAGTTTTTGCCAGAGATATCAAGTGCCACAAGCTCAGCTTTGTGAGATTCGATATTGTCAGATAGTTCTAAGATAAAAAAATAAAACAATATTTTGGAATTATTTAATGGCATATATGAAATACAAGTATGCATATAAATTGTGTTTTGACTCTAGAATCAATTCTTAGATAATCAAATTAGAAATCAAATGGAAAAATATATGTGTAATAATATGCCCGAGCTACATGAGTCCTATTAAGTAGGACTTTATGTTCTAAAATTATGTCTCAATTTAGAACTTCGTTCTATAATTATTTAAAATTTTATGTTTAAATCATTAAGTTGTGAACTTTAGGTTCATATATGAATAAAAAAAAAATTAATGTTTCATAAAAAGAAAAAAATGTTATACTTAAGTGGGGAAACATGTCATTCTAATAAAACTAAAAATATCAAGCAGTTGTGTGAGAATCTATATAGAGCACATACTATCTTAATGTGTTATAAAAAGAAAATAGCTATCAAGCAAAATTTTCGCATTATAATTGTGAATAATCACATGAATAGTTTTACTTTTTAAAAGAATCACATATGTGGGCGAAGTGATTGAATGAGGGATATAACATAAAACACCACAAAAATAACATAAAATAGTCATAATATTGACAGTCAGAACAAAATCGTGCTTAATGCAGTAAACATTAAGAATAAAGGCATTTAGTCAAGAATTTTTTTTGCTGGTTCTCTTAAACAATTTGAAAGCCAGAGTATTAGTAGCTAAAGAAAACTTCTAAGAGCAATTTTAACCACCTTGAAATGCTTTCCTTTGAAGTTCAAAGTGTTGGCCCAAAGGCCTATCCCCTAGTTTTGATGATGATCAACTCATGAAGTTATGTTTACTAATGATCTTGTGTTTAATTAGTGACAGATTCATTATCAAGATCTTAGTTGGTGCATAGCTCAACAAAGGATAAAATGTCAAGATTTGGAGCTAGCACGGTGTGATCCAAGGAGCTTTTGGATCAAGCTTGGACCAAGTCAAGAAGATGAGAAGCCTTCAAGTGAAGACTTCAAGAAGATGAAGACTTGTGTCTAGGTATAAGATTTTGTTTTTGTTTTAGATAAATTGTAAAGGATAGAATAGTGGTGGATTGCTCAAGTACCTATACACACACACACACTCTTGATTTAGTTTGTTTTAGAAAAGAATTTTAACCAAAATCCAAACATGTATTCAAGTGAAGATTTTAAGTGTTTTGTTAATTTTGGTTTTCATGTTTACATATCTTTTGACCAAAATCAAGTTTAGAGCTTAATGTCAAAAACTTAGATATTTCATCTTATTTGTGTAGTGGATCATATCCATACACACTATGCTTTAATGAGTTCAAAATATCTAGTTTTTATTTGAAGATGTTTTTGAAAAAATATTGTTTTAGAAAAATACAGTTTTTATCTTGAGCCAAATATTTTCAAGTTACAAAAATAGTCCAATCTTTTATAACATGCCTTGATTTTGTGCAAGTATGTTTAATTATCAAAGTATATTGGTAAAACTATTTTTGTAGATTTTTATGTATTTTATGAGATTTTATTTGAGCCAAAAAGACTAACTTTTTAATCTCAGAAAACTGTTTCAGGCTTCGGATAAGTCGACTAATAGCCTTATAAGTCGACTAATTCTGGAGTCGGCCGACCGAACCGGTCGACCGACGTGCACAAACGTGCACGCCTTTGTGTACTGGAGAACGGCCGACCGTGCCGGTCGACCGCTCCAGAGAGCAGAGCTCTCTGGAAAGTTCGGCCGACCGCACGGGTCGACCGACAGAGAGTTGGACTCTCAGCTCCAGTGGGTCGGTCGACCCTGGCGGTCGACCGTGGCTCCAACGGTCAGAAATCCGACCGTTGGCGGTCGACCGCACCGGTCGACCGGCAGTTCTGACAAAGCCCCAACGGCTAGTTTTTGACAGCCTATATATTTGGGGTTTTGTGGACTGTTTTGTAAGAAGATTTTAGGAGAGCTTTGAGCCAGTTTTTCTCACTCTTTCCAGAGGTTTTTCTCCACAAAATAGTGAGCTAATATTTCCTATCAAAAGGAAGTTTTATTAAGAGTGTGTTTTAAAGAGATTCTTGAGTTTTTCACCATTGATTCTTTCCTTGTTTTCTCACACCCCATCCATTGATCTATCTACCCTATAGGGAGTGTTTTGTGAGAGGATTTTAGGTGATCAAGAGTTGTGATCACCAAAGTTCTACTTTGTTCTTTGAGGAGACGGGCAGGTGTGCTCGTGATTGTTTGGGTCCTAGTGAGGACTTGGTGTTTTCGGGTTTGGGTGCGAACTCCGTGATTGAGGTGCGGCCTCGGCGAGCCGGTGGGCTTGCGGTGTGTACGGGACTAGAGAGTCTGAGGGCTTGTAGGTGTTGCGGCACCGAGGAGAGATCCATTGGGATCTTGCATAGTGGAAATCCTTCGTGTGTCGAAGGCGGGGATGTAGAGCAAGTGTGCTCGAACCTCGAACAAATCCCTTATGTTTGCGATGCTCTTTTTCTCTCTATCCCTTGTTTATATCTTGCACACTTTTATTGTGCTCATCTTTATATGCTAGATATTCTTTTGTGCTCATATTGTTATATTGCTTGGAATTGTTTGCTAACCTTGTATTCAACCAAGAGAGCCAACGCGGCACCTCAACCCATTCAAGGGGAATCTAGAGGAGTTTGTCCAGAGCCCTTCACGGGGAATTCGGCAACACTCTTTGATTATACGTGGTGTTTAGTGTAAAAGTTTTAATTAGGTCAATTAGTTTTAGCTTCCGCATTATTTGCATAATTCATCTTTAAGTGACCATTAGATTAGCTTCACCTATTCACCCCCCTCTAGGTGAACCTTCAATTGTATCAGAGCTTGGTACTCTGATTGGTCTAATAACCTAGAGTAAAATCCTCATTTTAGGCTAATCACTATATTTGTACACACACCATGGACTTCATGTCACCACCCATGTTTGACATTGTTAACATCCATATATGGAAGGTGAAGATGTCCTTGTACCTCAAGCCTTAGGTATTCATGTTTATCTTGCCACAACTAATAATGATTATTGTTTAGATGGTAAGAATTTTGAGGCTAATGCAAAAGCCCTTCAGCTTAAAGTCAACCCTAATGATGATTATTTATCTAGGGTTTCTAACTTTGATTTGGCTTTGTAGTGTGAAACACCCTCCTCTCCCTTGGCGAAAATGATCAATACTATGCGGGAAGTGACTCGATGTTGGAAGCGACATCTCCAACAAGTGCTATATGGTCCAAGGGATAACCCCCTTGAGGTAACTCCGAATCCGAGGATGAGGATAATAACATGTCATATGAGGAGCTTTCTACATTTTATCAATTATTGCTTAATAAATATGACATGATTAAAAGGATTAAAAATTTTGAAAAAGAACATTGATTTGCATGCATATAGAACAAGATTCATTTAAATCTAAGATTGCATGTTTAGAAAAAGAAAAAAATTCCTTGATGTCTAAATTAAATGATTTATGTGAAGGGAACACTATTTTGAAAGATAAAATTATTTTGGTGAAACTCAAAAGGAAGTCGTTTTTCAAGAAATAATATTTTGAAAAGAAAAATTTTTGAAAAAGAAAAAGAAAAAGAAAAGGTTTCTAAAAAGAAGAAAAATGACTCTTTATCTCACATGTCTTTACATGTTACTATTGATGATAATGAATAAAAGTTTTGAAAAATAAAATGGATTGTTTGAGTCAACTTTGAACTCGTGTGCATTCAACCATTCTAGATTGAATCCTATTTCAAAAGAAACAAGTTTCCCATATTCATGCACACTCACATCATGCATTTGCTTATGTTGCACGTCACGATCATACACATTCACATAAGCATCCTAAGGTGTACAAATGTACACATTGTGGCCGCAAAGCCATTTAGCAAAGTTTTATTTTGATAGATTACATCATATAAATTTGCTATGAATAAAATTTTGGGTTCCTTACAAGACTAACCCAAAGGACCCAAGAAAATATGGGTACCAAAACCCCACCATTGCTTTTGATGTAGGTGAGGGCTCTCACAAACATGAGAGGATCGGTGCCTTGATGGTGGATGCACTTGGACTTGATGGACCATATATAGATGCATCCTATCAAGAAGCTTTGGTGGGATGACCACCATGTTTGGAGCTTTGGAGTTGGTAACAATTTCTAAACTCCTATTTTATTTTATGTATGTACATGCTTATTCATTTGATATCATATAGCATGTTCATGTTTTATGATTTTTGTGCTTCATGTGATAAAATCTTGTTTAGATGTAGTATTTGTCAAAACTTAGATTTATACAGGTACAAGTAGTGAGCCACATTTGATTCATATACGTTTGCACTTCATTGTTCACTTGTACTCACTATATGCACATGTATAGCCTAGTTTTGATGATTCTTCCATTTATACTTGTTTTGCCAATTTTCGTGTTTTACTTCATGTATATGTATCTTTTATTCAAATCTAATAAATATACATGTATATCCATTTTGAGTCTCTTGCCTTCATGCAAATACATTTGATAGACTCCTTTATGTTTGGGATATGTATGTGTATTCTTAGGATTGGATAAATCTACATATACCTAGAAGTTGTTTTGTTTTATTGAAAAATGATTTTTCATGTTTTTGTAAAAAATTTGATACATGATCACTTTTGAGCTTCAATGTCTATTTTCATGAAAATGCTATTTATATGACTCTTGTACACTCACATTTTATTCATTTTGTCATGACCTTATTTCATGAACATCTTTTTATGAGCCTTATAGATCTGAGTGTCATATTTGTGTATTTGGTATGATTCATGAAATACATATAGATCTTGAGTGTCATATTTTGTGTATTTGGTATGATTCATGAAATACATATGCTTTGATTTCATATTTTGAAGGATCTTTAACTAGTTTTTTTTTCAAAAATTGTCTTTAACTAGTTAATTATTCTTCATTTGGTAGAGATTTTCAATACTAAACTATTTTCAAATCTATTTTTGAAAACCCCTACCATCAATGGGCGGATGAATGGGCGTGTATGCCTTGTAAGCTTAATTGACAAATCTTTTACCTTGTGCATATCAAGGGATGGTAGGTTTTGAGTTATATACATGATTTTATATTGTTATTTTCAATTGGTATCATTGGATCTTTTCAATTGGTATCTAAATTGAAATTTTTGTATATACTCATATTTTGTTTATATATATGTATGCCTTCAATGACAATCTCTATTATCATACATATATATGATTTTTAGTGCTTACTTTACAATTGGTATTCATATTTAAAAGCACAAAGTTTTTGATGAAAAATAAAAATTTTGATCATTATGTTTACTATTGGTATCAATACGTTTCAACTTCATATTTGTTAAATTCAATTGGTATCAATATGTTTTACAATAATGATTATTTTCAATTAGGTATCTTAAAATTTGATTGTTTTTACAAGAGCTCTGATACCTTTAAAAATTTGTTTTAAGAAAAATTAAAAAAAAATGTTTGATATGTATTGCCTATATGCAAGGAGAGCTTAACATCTCTTCTACATATAGATTCATGTTGAGTATATTATAAATTGAGGAGCCTGACAACTCTTCTTTATATGATATACGTGTGTAGGGGGAGCTTCAATATCTCCTCTTATGCATTACATAATATGTGTTATGTGAGTTAGGGCTTGTCATCCCTTCTTCATGTAATGCATATGTGTAGGGAAGCTAACTTAGCGTCTTCCTCTTCATGAATGTATATCGCATATAAATCTTTATTGATTGATTTGTTTAACCCCTTCTTGATCTTTTTGTTTTTGACAAAAAGGGGAGAAAAATTTGTTTGATTTGATTTTACTTGAACCCTTTGTTGATGATTGACAAAAAGGGGGAGAAGTTTTGAGTTTATATGCATGTTTTCATTGCTTAAAGGGGAGAAGTATTTGTCTTCCTTATTATTTATGCATATATGTTTTGTTTTGCAATGTATGGAGATAAGAACTTGATGAGTTTTATGATTATTTGACATGTTGTATTTGCATACATGTCATACATTTGCATACATGTTTATGAGCTTCATTGCATATATTTATTATTTTGTGTTATGCATGAGTTAAGGGGGAGCTTCTTGAAGCTTTACTTTAATCCATGCATATATAACCTCATGAGTTTTGTCATCATCAAAAAGGGGAGATTGTTGGCCAAAGGCCTATCACCCTAGTTTTGATGATGATCAACTCATGAAGTTATGTTTACTAATGATCTTGTGTTTAATTAGTGACAGATTCATTATCAAGATCTTAGTTGGTGCATAGCTCAATAAAGGATAAAATGTCAAGATTTGAAGCTAGCACGGTGTGATCCAAGGAGCTTTTGGATCAAGCTTGGACCAAGTCAAGAAGATGAGAAGCCTTCAAGTGAAGACTTCAAGAAGATGAAGACTTGTGTCTAGGTATAAGATTTTGTTTTTGTTTTAGATAAAATGTAAAGGATAGAATAGTGGTGGATTGCTCATTACCTATACCCCACTCTTGATTTAGTTTGTTTTAGAAAAGAATTTTAACCAAAATCCAAACATGTATTCAAGTGAAGATTTCAAGTGTTTTGCTAATTTTGGTTTTCATGTTTACAAATCTTTTGACCAAAATCAAGTTTAGAGCTTAATGTCAAAAACTTAGATATTTCATCTATTTGTGTAGTGGATTATATCCATACAAACTATGCTTTAATGAGTTCAAAATATCTTTTTTATTTGAAGATGTTTTTGGAAAAATATTGTTTTAGAAAAATACAGTTTTTATCTTGAGCCAAATTTTCCAAGTTACAAAAATAGTCCAATCTTTTATAACATGCCTTGATTTTGTGCAAGCATGTTTAATTATCAAAGTATATTGGTAAAACTATTTTTGTAGATTTTTATGTATTTTATGGGATTTTATTTGAGCCAAAAAGACTAACTTTTTAATCTCAGAAAACTATTTCAGGCTTCGGATAAGTCGACTAATAGCCTTTATAAGTTGACTAATCCTGGAGTCGGCCGACCGGACAGGTCGATCGACGTTCACAAACGTGCACGCCTTTGTGTACTGGAAGACGGCCGAGCCGTGCCGGTCGACCGCTCCAGAGAGCAGAGCTCTCTGGAAAGTTCGGCCGACCGCACGGGTCGACCGACAGAGAGTTGGACTCTTAGCTCCAGTGGGTCGGTCGACCCTGGCGGTCGACCGTGGCTCCAACGGTCAGAAATCCGACCGTTGGCGGTCGACCGCACCGGTCGACCGGCAGTTCTGACAAAGCCCTAACGGCTAGTTTTTGACAGCCTATATATTTGGGGGTTTGTGGACTGTTTTGTAAGAAGATTTTAGGAGAGCTTTGAGCCAGTTTTTCCCACTCTTTCCAGAGGTTTTTCTCCACAAAATAGTGAGCTAATATTTCCTATCAAAAGGAAGTTTTATTAAGAGTGTGTTTTAAAGAGATTCTTGAGTTTTTCACCATTGATTCTTTCCTTATTTTCTCACAACCCCACCATTGATCTATCTACCCTATAGGGAGTGTTATTGTGAGAGGATTTTAGGTGATCAAGAGTTGTGATCACCAAAGTTCTACTTTGTTCTTTGAGGAGACGGGCAAGTGTGCTCGTGATTGTTTGGGTCCTAGTGAGGACTTGGTGTTTTCGGGTTCGGGTGCGAACTCTGTGATTGAGGTGCGGCCTCGGCGAGCCGGTGGGCTTGCGGTGTGTACGGACTACTAAGAGTCTGAGGGCTTGTAGGTGTTTGGCACCGAGGAGAGATCCATTGGGATCTTGCATAGTGAAAATCCTTCGTGTGTCGAAGGCGGGATGTAGAGCAAGTGTGCCATTAGATTAGCCTTCACCTATTCACCCCCCCTCTAGGTGAACCTTCATTGAACATAACTAAAATGCAATATGCCGACAATCAACAAGAATATCTTCACAAATAGAAATGATACTTCTGCTTCATTAGTACCAACAAGTAGGAACTCTCAAATCACATAACAACTGTTAATCAAGATTGAGAGCCAACAAAAATAAGAGAAATGACCAACATAATATATATGATTATAAGTTTAGTTAAATAAGCACAAGATTGTATGCTCCAAATAACAAACACATAATCAACAAGATTTAATAAAGCACGGTTAGAGCACCATAAAGTTCAAGTTATGTCTGTACATTCAAATATTGATGGACCGTTCGATAAAATAAAATAAGAAAGTAAGGAGACAATAAGTACGCCAAGATAGACACCCTCAACCACGCAAGCAATTCAGCTGGAATAAGAGAATCATGCTGATGACGTATCATAAAGCTAAGAAAATTTAGAGAAATAAGAAGAGAAAGTCAAGAGAAATTATTCTCAAGCTTGTGTATTTTTTATTCATCTTTATAGTCTCTATTTATAAGCAAACAGAAGTATAGGTAACAAAGAAAAAAGTGAAGAAGTATGCCATAATTACAACATAGGTTATAAAGATAAGATGAAGATGTAATCTATTATCTCATGCATTTACAATATGTTACAAGGGAAAAAGTTGATAGATATGGCGATCATTCACTAACTTGTATATTTATAATAAATTTTTATTTATCAAAACTCGACCGAAAAGAGATTTTCTTCTGTGACTCATATGGAAACTTTGTTCGTCCGTCTGTTCTTCATCTGAGAGAGAGAGAGAGAGCAGCGTCGACCCCCTCCTCTTTCTTCCTTACTCCTTCCTCCTTCCTCCTTTCCCTCCTCCTCCTGACTGATCAGTCAATTTTCTACCGACAGTACGGTATACAAGTTTATTTATTAAACCGATCGAGCGAAGCAAGGGATATTTTCGCGCCATGACTCCTTCAAAAATTGTGTCCGCCTTCTCTCCGTCTGCCCTCTGTCCATAAACCCTCTCTCTTCCTCTTTCTCACTTTCTGTGCTCTACTGCCCGCCACCCCTCTTCTTCCTCTCCCCTTCCCCTCCCCCTCTCCCTCTCTCTGATCCTGCCTCTCCAGGCGAGCCCTCCCTCTTCTTCTTCCTCCTCTTGCTTCTTCCCCTCCTCTTTAGATCCCACCCCCTCGTCGATGTCGGTCGTATTCTCTCGTCACTCATATAAAAATTTTGTTCGTACGTTCGTCTGTCTTCATCCGCGAGAAAGAGTGAGCAGTATCGACCCTCCTTCTTCTTCCCCTTCTCTCTCTGCTCCCCCCCTCTTCCCCCTCTCTCTGCTCCCCCCCTTTTCCCCCTCTTCTTCCTCTCTCTCTCTCTCTTCTCCTCATGACCGATCGGTCAGTTTCTCACGACAGCTGTGATATACTAGTTTTATTTTATCAAAACCAACCGAAGAGAGATTTTCTCCCCGGACTCATATAAAAACTTTGCATGTCCGTCCGTCTCCGTCCGTCTTCATCCACGCGAGTGAGAGCAGCCTCGACCCCCTCCTTTTTCATCCCTTCTTAGCTCCTCTTTTTTCTTCCCCCTCCCCCTCTTCCGATCGTTGGGTTTTACACCGACAGCGATAGTACACTAATTTCATTTTATATTTAATTTCTTTATTTTATTTTATTTGAACTTGACGAGTTGGGAACTTGGGGGAGAGTAACTGTCGGTGGGATCGTATACAAGATGAGGGACCAGTCATCAAAGAAGCCGCAGACGCCGTTGACCGACCTCCCTGAAACCGCCGTCGATGAGATCTTGTGCCGCCTCCCCATAAAGACGCGGTACGCACCTCCGTCCTCTCCCGCTCCTGGCGCCACCGCTGGCGGTCCATCCCGGACCTCCGCGACCTCTCCGGCGCCCCCGACGCCGCCGTCACCCGCCTCCTCCTCCTCCACCACTGGGGCCCCTCCGGCTCTTCCGCGCTCGGGCGGCCAGCTCCCCCGCCGTCTCCGACTGGATCGCCGCCCTCTCCCGCCACTCCGCCGCCACCCTCCTCACCCTCGACCTCTCCTCCAACTTCTACGTCCAGCTCCACTCCCTCGCCCGCTTCTTTCCTCGCCTCGCCCATCTCCGCCTCTCCGGCGCCGATCTCGCCGTCCTTCCGGCCCAATTCCAGTTCCCCCCTCTCCGAACTCTTCACCTCGATTGCTGCAGATTGTGCTGTGGGCGGCTCTCCGCGCTCATCTCCGCGTGCCCTGCTCTAGAGACGCTAAATCTGCTATATTTTTCTCTTGAAGGACGACAGTCACTCAACATTGTTGCCCCAAATATCCGGTCTCTCAAGCTCGTCGAACTCAACTGTCTTGTTGATTTCAGGGTAACAAGTGCTCCAGCTCTCGAATCGCTTGCCATCGACTGTTGTGTAGTCCATTTGGTGTCGGTGATGATGGATCTCGCAGAAATTGCAGTGAGATGAAGATTCTTGAGGGTATGGCCTGCCTCAAAAGGCTTGAACTGGGTGCCTCTACCTTAAGGTACCATTTTTAAACTTTTTATGTATCAAATTAAGCTGCAAAACTCATTTTGTATATGGTTTTCTTTGTGTGATTTAGTTCCTGCGGAGAGGCAATGTACCAAAGAGACTTGATATCTGCTTCGATTACTTGAGGTTTATGTCTTTGAGTATAGATTTTGGAGATGTGAAAGAGTTGTTAGTTACTCTTTGCTTGCTTAGAAGCGCCCCTAATCTACAACAACTCGAGTTTAAGGTGATACGAGAAGTGCTAATGGTTTTTTTTTTTTTCCCCTTTAAGGGAAAAACTAGTTTGCTATGAATTGATTTTTGCTATTCTTGTGTCCATTTTTTCTTCAGAGTTGTTTCTACAATAGAGAAATGATCGGAGCTGGGCAAGATTTTTGGGAAACACAAGCATGCAGAGGTCTATTTGATAAGCTTGAAACTGTGAGAATGGCCGGGATAGGGTGTGTAGAGGCTGAGCTTGACTTCATGCGAGTTGTTTTGGCTAATGCGCAAGTCCTCAAGACGATGAGGATTAGTTTCGGTCAGGATCTCAGTAACAAGGAGTTCTTCATCAAGAAATTATTGGAGTTTCCAAGGGTTTCAATCAAGTCCGAATGCAATTCTAATGTAAGAACTTCAGTAATGTCCAACTTCCAGTTTTTCATAGTGATATCTTCTGTTAGTATAAATTTAGGTTTATCGCTTTCAAGTTTAATTAGGCTTAAAGATTAACTTAACATTGATGTATTCGAACTATTTGCTTCAGAGATATCCTAAAAGCTATCCAGAACCCATGTACCAAGATATTTAACAAATCTTATTCATTTCTAATGAGTGAGACTTATGACAGAAGAATGACATTCTACCTAAATCTTTTACTCACTAAAAGTTTGCTCTATTGCGGGTCCTGAAGCAATCATTTCCCTAACTTCGATATTTATTAAAATTTTTGTAATTAAGAGAGGTAGAACCAAAATGATCTGCTTTCTTGCAAATCCTGCCATAAGGTTCTGTAGTTTCTGAAACTTGTTTCGTTTCATCATATATCCTGTTTGCATCATGATTATAATAATACTAGTCATTTCTCTGCAAAATCTATTTTGAGAATCGGTAGTTAGCATTTATGATATATTATCAGCATACTCTTTTGTCATGTGATAGTAGAGTGTGTATTAGATTTTGAACTGGTAAACACAATGTTCTTTCATTGTCATCTTTCTGGGGAGATGTATTCTTAAATTGATAAATATATTTGGGAAATTCTGCTTGGTATTTTGTTTGCTGAACATTTCCCAGCTGTTTGTCACATGCTTAGTTTTGTTGCCACATTTTTAGTTTCTCGTTAGTTTAGAACTTATTTTCCATATGAATTAAGAACCTCAACATCATTTTGCTGCTCTTACAGGCAGCAATTAGGCATTGAGTTATAATAAAATGGCATTGAGTTCAACTTTTTATTTGGATATTGAGGGTCCAATGTGTCAATATTAAGTAAATGTTTTCTTAATCTGACACATAACAATTATTCATTTATTCTTTATTTCATACATTTACAATTGTTGTTTCCTCGAATTGTGAATCAAATTCTCTCTGATTTTTTTTCTTTTTTTTGCGGGTACCAAATACAATTGTTCTTTATTTCATACATTTCCAATTGTTTCAATACCAACGCAATTATTTGCAGATACTAAATATGATTATTCTTTACTTCATATAGTTACAATTGTTGTTTAAACACACTTACAGTTGTTGTTTTCTCATGTTGTGAATCCATATATCTCTTCTCTTCTTTTTGCAGAGTGTTTTTTGGAAGATGTTATCGTTGGGGGCGTCCGTCCTAATATCGCAATGCAAACTCCTTTTCCAGATTATATTTGAGGGAAGAATTTTAGTTTATAGGTTCTGGAGAGATTCTATATGAATCATGAAAACTTTGATGTTATGGTAGGACCTCTAGCCTTTCCTGCTGCCTCTGTCAGCATTAGGACTAACTGAAGTTCTGGGCTTTTTGGGAAGAGAGCAAGAACACTTTTAACTATTTTGTATGTTGTTTCAGTGATAAAAATTGCTCACCTTCAGCTATACTTATGGTTGTTACTGTAGAGGTTCCATCTCATAAATTTAACGATGAAATTGATTGAACTATCTAATATTTATCAAACTGGAAATGTTCTGTCAAAAGTAACTGGTGTGTAGCTCCATATGCTGCATACCCTGGCATTTGAAAGTATACTGATGTGCACCAGTGCATGTATTTTCTTTTATCATGTATTCAGCCTGTTGGCGATTTATGTAATAGGATGTTTTTAGAGAATGCCCTTGCGCGCCTTGATCTGCATCTTAAATGTTGCTACCAGATTGCAGTTTGTATTTTGTAAGTAGAACTTTTCTGTGCCTTGTCGTAGTTGTGGATGGATGGAGGAACTCTGCTGCGAACACAAACTCATTATCCTGAAGGGTTTTTTAGATATTGTCCATCAAATCTTTCATATTTTGATATTAATCTCTGAAATTTTGTGAATGGTTTGTAAGCCTCTCAAATCCCATTACTTTACCTAATTAGTCTCTATAGTTAGCTGTCATCCAAATGGAGAGAATATTTTATTAACTTTAACAGAACATTTCATCTCCCACTGCCTCTATATAGCTATCTCCTTCCCATCTTCCCCTTTTCTATCTCCTCCCCCGACCTCTCCTTCTTCCATTGCTCCCTTGCCTTCCTCCTCTTCTCCCTCTCCCCTCTGCCCCTTCCCTCAACCTTTCCTCCAAGATCCACCCCTCTCTGCCTCCATCTCCCTCGCCTCCACCCTCCCCCTCCCTCGCCCCCCCCCCCCCCCCCCCCCCCCCCCCCCCTTCCTCTGTTGCTTCCTCGCCTTCCTCCTCCTCTCCCTTCCCCTCGACCTCTCCTCCAAGACCCATTCCCTCTTCGCCTCCCTTTCCCTCGCCCTCTGCCTCCTTTCCTCGAAACACCCCCCCCCCTCCAAACACGTCTCCTTCCTCTGCTACTTGAAATTACACCTAGATGGGGGGTAAATAGGTGTTTAGCTAATCAAATGAAAATTTTAATCAATTTCAATATATGAAATAATGCAAACGTTCACTCAAAACAAGACTTGAAGCTAGATTTCCCGTGAAGGGTTCTGAATTTCTCCTCGTGATTTCTCTAGATAAGAATTGAGGTGCTCAATTGCTATCTTCTTGAGATGAGTGTTGATCGACAAGAATGAATGAATGATAAATAAGTAAATAGAGACAATAAAGCAATCGCAAATAAAAAGATTTGTTCCAAGGTTCAAGCCACCGCTCTATGTCCTCACCTTCACCATTGTGAAAGATTTCACTATCCACTATTGGATCCTCCACAAAGGGACCTTACAACATGGAATTATAACTACTCAGAGTACACAACTCCCCAACTCAATTCTCTACACAAGAGGCAGCACAAAGCCAATTGAGATAACAAGTTCTGGATGATCAAGAGATCACAAACACTCTCTTTGCTACTCTCTTATAAAAAACTCTATAGAGTAAAATGTAAACTTGAAGCTCAAGGATGTAAGTGAGAGTGAAAATCAGAAAAGAGAGTACTATTCATATAACTAAAAATGCAAATCAACATAGTAAGACAAAGCACATAGAAATTCAATATCACTTTCTTAGAGATCACTATGAGAAAGGTGATATTGAAATTAATTATGTTCAACTGATTTTCAACTAACAGATATTTTTACTAAAAAACTTGATTTTAACAGATTCTCTTTCATTTGTGAAGAGCTAAATATTTGTATTGTTGATTCATGAATTTTCCTTCTGATAAAATCTACATATGTTTTAATTTTTTGTTGTTTTGATTTACCCTTTTTTTTATGCATGACAAAAAGGGGGAGAAGTATTTATGAGTATTTATTGGTATTTGAGTATTTATTGATATTTGTTTGATCATGCTCTTATACAATGCCTTTATTTACTTGATAGCTAACATAACTTGAGGGGGAGCTTTTACAAAGCTCTTTCCTAGATTTTCTTTTAAATAGCTCATATGTTTTGTCATCATCAAAAGGGGGAGATTGTTGGCCCAAAGGTTACAATCCCCAGTTTTGTGTTTTGATGATAACAAAACATATGAAATTATTTGGTACTAATCAAATTCAAAAGTGTATTTCAGGGTTCAAAAAGATCTAACAGATTTCTTCCTCTAAAGAAAGGTATTGATGGCCCAAGGATACTCAAGTACGGGATCATAGCTCAAAGCACACTACGTAGCTCAAACGTCACTATCAGAGAAGCCTACTTAAGATTCTTGTAGTCGATTAGAACCTTGTAAGAAGCTAGTTTGTTAAAAAGTAGAATATAGATTTGAGGCTCAAATATATACACACATAAAAGTGCACGTATTTAAAAGTATGGTTTTGACATGTTTGGTTTTGATACCTGTTCCATATTTTCTTAAAATTCCTATCTCTGTTTAGAACTTGTATCTTATGGTTATGCATGTCTTCTCTCTTTCAAAATTCAAACAAAAATTATTTGAAAATTTTCTTTATCTTAAAAAATATCTTGACCCAGTTTTTTGGCCAAGGTCGGTCGACCAGGCGGTCAACCATGCCTATTACAGGCCAGAACGGTCGACCGCACGGTCGACTGAACCTCTGGCAATTGGGGTGTGCATGTTGTACACATTCCCAGTTGACCGACCGGTTGACCTGTCCCTTATTGCAGTCGACCAGGCAGTCGACCGACTGTAACTAGTTTGGTCTCGGTTAAACACGGTCGACCGACCGGTCGACTGAGAGCTAACGGTCAAATTTTTTGAATGGCCAGTTAACCGACAGATTGCCAGATTGGTAGTAACGACCAGTTTAAAAAATAGTTATTTTTTAAACATGTTTCTTTTAAAACGTGGAAAGTTGAATTTCTAGGGTTAATTTCTTCTTATTTAGACCTGGTAAACTATTCTAAAGATGTTTTCTAAAACCTATATAAAGGGTCATTGTGATTGAATATTACACAACAACAAATTCTATTGAAAATCTAGTTTTTGTTTTCAAAGAGAAAAAGTTTCAAGTTTTCTTTTGTGCTCTTATTTTCAAAGTTTTAATTGAGTTTTTCTGCTCTTAAAATCAAGTCTGCTCTTGCATCAGTGCTTGCCATAGGCTCTTCCACTTGAGCCACTACAATGCTCTCTGCAATTATAACAACCATATTAGCAAGAACAATGAGAGTGAGAGTATATAGGTAATCTTTATTCTCTTATCAAGCTGAGGAACCGAAGATGATAGATCTTTCAGTAAGCTTCTCAGGGAGGAGGGTTCCCTGATCATGGTGGTTATACCCACAGGGACCGTGCTAGTAGTAGAAACTTCAAGGCCCCCTGACTGGACCAGTTCCTCAATCAACTCCTCAATGTGAGAGGATGTTGTAGCTCTGACATCCGTGACAGCACCTGCAAATAATAGTCAAACGAGCGTTAAAACAATGTCCATATATAGAAAAGAACAGGTGGGATAGAAGAAAGACCCTCAACAGTGGCAGTTCCTTCTAATGAAAGACTTCTCTCTGGAACATCCACCCGCATCTCCTCTGAAATGTGAAAACTTGATAGTATCAGGAGGAGCAGGTTCATCACCATAGTCAAGTTCGTCTCCTGAATAGTCAACATGTTCCTCGGACGATGAAGACGATATTTGAAGTGAAGAGACTTCGGTGATTGGAACCTTACGACTAATCAATCCAGTGGTTAGGCTGTGCTCGAGAATTTGAGGAAGCGGCATTAGAACACTTGGGGACCTCGGTTGCACCTCCATCTGTTCTTCCAGAGTCGGTTTGACTTCCAGTTGAATACGAATATAAGTTTAAATGTTTGTTGTATCCTCAGGAGCTGTTGTGACCGCTTTTATGGGTCCCTCAGCTGTTGTAGACTCCACCTCAGGTTCTGCCTCTGCAAAAATTGCAGGATCCTTGCTACGAAGACTCTGGGAACATAGAGCTAGGGCTGACTCTTCTTCTTCTTCCTGCTCCTCTGTTCCAGAAGGGATTGTCTTAAGCACTTGTGCTGAAGCTGCAGCCTCAGACTCTTTTCTCGTCTTCTTTCGGCTTGGCTCGCCTTTAGAAGCAGAAGCCCGGGTGCGCTTAGACATAGCTTGCTGAGTCTTTTTGGTAGACCGCTCCTCAGCAGCTTCTGCTCCAGACTCTAACTTTGAAGCTTTCTCTGTTCTGCTGGCCTCCCTCGCATCTGGCAACCCTTAGACCCTTCCTTAGCTTTATATGTGGACTAGATGCCTTTTATGTTCGAAGTGTTTGTTTCAAATCCAGGCACCTTATTTGCAATAAAATACCACGTACAAAAGCTAAGCTTGTATAAAAATTAGGCGTCTTGTGAGGAAGGGTGAAGGCAGCTCCGATTTCTCCAGGTACACTGTAGTACCATGCTCGGGCACCTTCAAACAAACTCTCACATAAGCGAAAATATGGGTTGGGTTGCTAACATATAATTGATCGTAACCAAACTACCTAGCGAATCGACAAGGCATGTAAGGTCCGATCGTGCAAGAGTTTCCTTGGCGAAAAACAAAACATCCGGGTCGGATGTTGATTAACCACCAGAAGATGCCAGAGGATAATCGGTGAATCCGTCCGGGCCAGCAATGTCTGAAAACTTGTCCCCGTAGGACGCGTCGTGGATCTCGGGGAAGCATCTGTCAAGTTGGTAGTTTGCTTTGCTCAAAATAGTCTTCTGGATGAAAAATATGTAATTGTGAATCCACTTAGAGTCCTCCAACCATTGCACGAAGGGTATAAAATCTTCTGATGCAGAGAGTGCGGTCATCAATGATGGACAATGCATCACATATCAAGCCATCAAATAAGTGTATGGAAGCTCGGCCCTTGAACTGGGAGTCTTAACCAGGGAATGACTATTTGAATCCTTGACTGGGTTGCCCTTCACATCCACGATTGCCTCCACTTGATAAAAGCTCTTCGTCAGTGCCCACAACCTGCTCTGAATCCCAGCCACCATTGCTGGAAGGAGGAAATGGACTTTTTATGAGCAAGTAAGACCGCCGGGTACACCACATCAGCGACAATCACTTCATGGGGAAGTGTTGGAACTACGCATCGATTCAACCAAAGCATAAGAAAACCCACTAATAGAGCTCTCTATCAAATATTGGGATCTTAGATTGGTGATAGAAACTTTCGAAGATCACATCCGGTTTGAAAGTGTTTTCGTTAGAGTATGTGGTGTAGAAACTGGTGGATGCACTGATCCTTTTAGCTATCTCTTCATCGGTGCTAGGAGCCAGCTCGGTCACCAGGCCAGTCTTATTCACCCGGGAACAGATAATTCACTCACGACAACTGTTTAACTCCTCACTTCTCCATCCCATCACTAGTCCACAAATATGGAAGTGGAATAGCACTTCCCAGTAAGTTTTATATACCAGAGGATCGCTCTTCTTCAGCAGATGCAACTCCTCTGTCGACGGGACGTATTCTTCATAGGGGGCATCTCCAATTACCAGCCCCGAGACTTCGTACATCTCATGAAGAGCAAGCCTCATTTCTCCGATAGGAGTGAAGAGCGTGCAAATCTCTGGATTGTACCACTCCAGGACAGCGTAGAAGTGTTGGTTGCTCTCTGCAGAATACCATACTGGACAGCCTTAATAACCCCGTATAGTTCTGCTTGCAGCAAAAAGGTCTTCAAACTCTGCGAGAGCAAACCCTACCATTCTGCCCTACCACATCTTGTTGGTAAAGTGAATCCACCCAATCACACAGAATTCTAGAGGAAAATCACCCCTCGCGTTCAGGAATTATTTGATGAAGGTGACTGCTAGTTGTAGAGTCTCCCCTGTCGGTTATTCAGCTCTGACCAATTCATGCTGCAAGCCAAGCACGTCTCTCCCATGACAGACTGTGTAGACATCGTGGACACCTATCTTGCCCAGGAAAACTTTGAAGATTGGCTCAACAAGCTCCCATTCCATCGTCCGACTTACGGACATATGCTACAGATATGCTAGTGAATACATCAGCTCCATGTTTGGGAGAAGGAATCTCCTGTTACTAATTTAACGGAGCCACTTGTAATCTCCATCATAAAGAATCGCTTCATCCTCCTCAATCGAGTCACCAAAGAAGAAGTCGGGCTTCCTTAATAGTGCACGGGAATCTGATTCGAACCGACCATTTGAAATGATTTCTCGAAGAGTAAGCATACTAGCATTGCTGACCTGACTCTGTCGTTCCCTTGACTTATTAGCAATTGCCGGAGTAGTCCTCTAAAGAACAAAAACTATATTCTGGTCAGCACCACTGACATGTCCAAAATAGCACTTCTTGGACAAAGGATTAGACGAATATCATACTGCAAAAGGAAGAACACAACAATTAGTGTATGAATAAGAAAAGGGCTTAAAGTCAACTAAGTGTTGAAGCCTAAATGCGGGCTCATGTGAGACCCGCGTTCAATGACTGAAACACGAGGCTCACTTGAGACCCGCGTTCAAAAAAGAAGAGGAGTGAGACTCAAAAATGCAAGGATCACATGAAATTCGCGTTTGAACTCCAAGACTTGAAAATTTTTATAAGTGTTGGACTTCAAACGCGGGGCTCAACCATGTAAGACCCATGTTCAGGAGATTCTAACGTGAAGTTCACAGCACTGCGTTTAATAGGCAGATGCGGGAGTCAAATTGATAAAACAAAGACGCAAAGATTCTCAAACCCGCGTCTTGCTCACCAACATGAAAACCGCGTCCATAATTCAAACACGGCTATGTACCTCGCGTTGACTATTTAACTTCAACAGAAGTTTAAGAGTTTGAAAAAATCCTTCAAGTACATTAATGGAAAAAATCATTTTTTTATCTGAAATGGGGGCCTCTGCTGGAGGTGCCCCACCCATTTGAGCGGTCGGCGAAGTGTCACTAGACGAGAAAGCTATCTGCTTTTGTTTTGGGGCCATTTTACCGATGAAATCTTCGAAGAATATTAAAGTTAAAAGCTCGAAGCTTTGGATTCTAAATAAGCTTGAAAAAGCTTGCAAAACTTTGAACGCAGAGTTAAAGGAGGCAGAAGAGTCAAATGATGACTCTTAAAAGGATGCATTGTGCCTTTTATAGGAAGATGCATCGACCGAGATACGCGACATGTATCTCGAGGTCAATCTAGGCCAGACGCGTGTCAGCGCACTCAGAGGCAAGTCATTTCTCCAAACAAGAAGAGCTCCGCATTTTGTAACGCTCGAGAAACACATCTCTGTTCCAAGTGAGTGTCGCGTTTCCACTTTGAATCAAGTCCGCATTTGTAACGCTCAAGAACCGCGCCTCTATATCAAGTGAGAGGTGCATCTTCACTTCAAATGAAGCCCGCGTCTGCAAAGAAATATAATACTTGCATTTACAAGAATTGTGTTTCTTTTCTCAAAAGCAAAGTTAGCTCTGCTTCTGCAATTAGTTCTATAGTACACTAGCAAAAGCAGATGACAATTCTCCCAGTTCAACAGTACACCAACAATTAGATCAGAGCTCAGATAAGGTCTAAAATGTGAATTTAGATACTTGCAACGGTCGTCCTTCATGGCTTCAAAGAGTTCAACAGTAAACTCATGAAGACCGGAATCCAGATAAGATCAAGTTTAAGGTATCACAGAAGATTGCCAGTTCAGGCTTGAAAGCCCATAGTTAAACATGAAGTCCGAAGTATTTCGAGATCCGTTCCAGTCAACTACGGAGTCTTGAAAACTTTGGAGGGGGTTATGTGGACAGTCAAAAAATTAAAGACAAAATTGTCAAACACAGGGCTCAGATCAGTGAGAAATGCGAGGCTTATTCAAGTTAACATTCAATTTAAAATGCGAGGCTCAGTTCAAACCAGCATTCGATTCAAAACGCGAGGCTTACTCAAGCCAGCATTTAATTCAAAACACGAGGCTCAGTCCAAGCCAGCATTCAATTCAAAACGTAGGGTGTAGCCAAGCACGCATTTCAATTCAAACACGAGGTTCATTCTAAGCCCGCGTCTACAATCTTAACGGAAGGCTTGTTAAGCCCGCGTTTCAGTTCAAACATGGAACTTGGCCTTGTCCGCGTTTCTGTGAAAACGCGAAGCTCAAGCCCACGTTTCAAGCAACAGAATAGTGTTGCGTTTCAGCTGTAACTGCCCCATTACTGAGTCAATTAATACCCACGTAATGATGGGAATTAACCCCATTATGGGGGATTCTAGGAACAATTATACCCCTAAAACTCTCTATAAATAGTCAAGAAAATTATTGAAAGGAGGTTGGTGGATCAGAGTGGAAGAAGGAGACAATCAAAGGAGTTCATTTCTTTAAACTTGCTGAGTTCAAGTTTAGTTCTTTTAATCTCTTTTTGAGATTTTATCATTGAAAAGAGTTGTGCTACTCTATCTGTGATTCAAAGAGAAGATTTTCCTCCCAAAGAAGTTCGACATCCAGCCGGTCAATGGAGAATAAGACTCACTCTCCACCACCACGTGAAGAACCCAGTTTTAAATAAAGAGGAGAATCAATCAAAAGATTTCTCTCTTTTGTAATCGGATTGTATCTGTTATAATCTTCTATTCAATTAAAAGAATTTTGTAATTGTGATTTTCTGACTCATACAGGTACAAGTGGATATTTGTTTGAAAAATAAATGAAAATAATGAGATTGTAAAATACAAACCCGACTTATAGCACAAGATTTCCTGCAGAGACCTGAAATTGATTATGAAGAAACATATTCTCTTGTTATGGATATCGTTGCCTTTGCTATCTGATCACTTTGATAGTCTAAGAAAGACTAAGTATGTGTCTTATGGATATAGTTATGACATATTTATATGAGTCATTAGATAATGACATATATATGTAGATCCCTGAAGGATTCAAGATTCCTGAAGAAAATAGTTCAAGATCCTGTAATCTATACTCAATTAAGTTTGAATGATTTTTGTATGAATTAAAACAATAAAGGCGTATGTGATACAATTTTCTTAGTGAATACTTATTAATGGAGAGATATGTGTATAATTCCATCTATCCATGTATATTCATGAGGAAATCAAAAATTGATTTTCCATTATAGCAGTATATGTCGATGATTTTAACATCATGGGGACTCCTGAAGAACACACAAAAACTGTCACTTATTTTGAAAAAAAAATTTGAAATGAAAGATTTTGAAAAATAAATTTTGTCTTGACCTAAATATTGAGCATTTTCGAGAAGAAATTTTTCTTCATAAAAAAATGTACATCGAAAATATCTTGAAAGGTTTTTATAGATAAAGCTCATCCATTACTATATCTGATGATTGTATGATCACTTGACGTGAAAAGCATCTTTTCTGTCCTCCTGAAGATGGTGAAGAGCTTCTTAATCCTGAAGTATCATATCTTAGTAAAATTGGTGCTCTTATATATCTTGCAAATTGTACACAACAAGACAATGCATTTTTAGTCAACCTATTAGGAAGATATTGCTCTGCCCCAATCGAGGCATTAGAGTGGTGTCAAACACATATCACCGATGTTCTTTTACACACATGAACTCTAGAAGAGAGGGTATGTTGATAATCAATAAATATGGTGAAGTGATAATCTGATAGATTTATTCACAAAAGCATTGTTGACATCGACATTCAAGAAGCTAGTATATAAAATTGGGATATGCCGCCTCAGAGATGTTACATGCTGGAAGTGGAGTTTATCTCATTAGGGGGTGTATATATTTTAGGGGGAGGCTTTGTTTGTGTACTTTTTTCTTTAGCTACGTTTTTTTCACTGAGTTTTCTTGGCAAGGTTTTAATGAGGGATGCCCAACATTATGATTAAGAACGTTGCACTTTGTTTTTCCTTCCCTAGCTTTTCCAAAAGGATTTTTCTGCCAGGTTTAACGAGACACATTCTAATAAGGGCATCCAAGAGAGACTGTTGTAAATAAAAATAAATACAGATATTCCTACACCTCCCACTATTACTATCACCATGACTGTCATCATATAACCTCCACTATTACTCCTACTATGTTCATGATTAAGAGAATGTCCTTTCATCTTTCTTTCATGTATTATCTTGTAACTTATGTCCTCTCATCTCCCTCTCACGTATTCCTATAAATAGGTGTGTAGATGATTGATTAGAATGTAAAGAAGAAAGATTTCTCCCTACACTATCATTATGCAAATTTATTTGTCTCATTTCTCCAAATTCTTGGTTTATTATTTCTCTTTCCTCTAAAACTTATAACAATAATTTCAATATAGAGGGCTTTCGTATATACCTCTGTAATACCCCGTTCCCGGAATACGTACTTAGTTGCGTATTCAGATTTTCCGATCGTATTTTTTCGATTTGTTTCCTGTATTTGTTTTGCTTTATGAATTCCTATATGATTGTTTTGTCTTGGATTTGGATTCGTGGATTCGGAGTCAGCCCTAGTCTGAACCGAAGGCCCGATCCTAGAGTATTACTCGATTTAGACATTCTGATAATTAGAATTGACCGATTTTAGTTTTAAATATCATTTTCCAATATTATATATTTTCTATGATTTTCTAGATTTTTCTGGAATTAAAATGAAAGTCTTCAAAACCGGTGTCGGCCAGTGCCGCTGACCGATTCCTGGATTTTTAATTCTCAAACAGTTTAGAATTTCATGATGATTCTTTAGACTTTATTTCTTAGAATCACATTTCTTACCTACATGCTTTTTCTGAGGATTTTATGATTTTATGAAAATTCCATCGGAGTCGGTAGATAACTGGTTCCGGGATTTTTAGTTTCAAAACTATAAAGTATTTCTTAAAACGGATTTCACTATGATTCTTAGTTTAATATTCTTGATTTTTGGTAATTATTTCGGGTCGTTCCGAGATACTTGAATTTCGGACGATTCCGGTATTTTCCCGAAAGATTTCAGCATCCACGACTCAGTTCCGGGAATCCGCCACTTCCATTATTTCCACTTTTACTTCCAAGGGAATATCTTTCCTTATTCCAATTTATTTTCCTTTTTCCTTTTCCTTTATTTCTTTCCTTCCTCCACTAACCAAAGCCTTTTCCAATTTTCCAATAATTCCAATTTTCCACATAATCCCACTCACTTTCACCTAATCCTTTTTAAATCCCACTCATTCTCTCTCTCCCCCATGGCCGGCCAAGTGGCCAAGAGAAGGACACTCACCTCACCTCCCCTTTTTGCAATTAAGCCCCTCTCTTCTATCTAAATTGCTCCCCCTTCACAAAATCCCAATACTATATATATCCTTCCTTTACATTTCATTTCTTTTTTTCATTCTCTTCATCATGAGCCAAAGCCCTAGCCTTCACCTCCTTCAACTCCTCTTCATCTCCATCACCACAACAACAACCACCAACTCCCAAGAGATCACCAAGGTCATCTTCTTCCTCCTTCATCACCATGGAAGCAACCACAAGGGCATCAACAACACCAAAGGACTCCACCATCTTCTTCATCATCAACTTCAATCACCACCACCATCACTCCCACACCTCATGGAGACCAATCACTCTCTTTGGTGAGTGATCTTACCCATCTGGACTTAGTCAATTCTTAGTATACATGTGTATTCATATCATGTTCCATTATGTCTTCAAAATCCATGATTATTTAGCCATCAAACAAAACCCTAGAAAATCTGTTCTGTATGCTGTTTCCAGTCGATTAGTCGACTAGACCTATAGATTAGTCGACTAGAAACCCTAGCTGAAACGTAGCCTTTTCTGATTACACAGTATTAGTCGACTACACCCTTGACCCTAGTCGACTAACTTTTCCTGAACCAAAACCTTAACTCTCTGTATCACAGTTTTAGTCGACTTAGCCTAACTATCAGTCGACTTGTCATGTCTGTTAGTCGACTACCCCTATGACCCTAGTCGACTAACTTTTCCTGAATCTGAATATCAACTCTCTGGAACCCAATATTAGTCGACTATACCAGACTGTTAGTCGACTAACCCCTTTATTAGTCGACTACTCATCCTACCCTAGTCGACTAATTCTGTCTGTTTGTTACAGTTATTTACCTTCTCAAACTTGGATCTTATACTTGGTTTATATGTTGTATATTATACTTCTTGACTTGTATCTTGACTAACATCATCTTCACTTCTCTCTTTCTCTCTCCTCTTCACTCTACATATATATATCATAGTTTATGGCGTGCCCCGGATTTCGTGGATTTCGGATCTTTCGGCGCTTTGAGGTTTAGGCGAGTATTCTCACTCGCTACTTTCTTGTATGCGAGTAGTCTCGCTCTTCTCTTATCTCTATTTGAGTTTCCAGTTCCGTCGGAACGATAAGTATTTCATTTCCTATTTTCATGTATTTGATTCCATGTCTATATATATCTTTTGATGCTTTTATACCATGCGTGGCCGACCCTTCGTGGTCGTTGACTTCTAGATTTCTGTTATGTTATCATTGCCATGTTATTGCCTCAGACATATCAGTTGCATGCTTACTTTTAACACATGTATATCACCTGACCTTTAGTATGTTATCACCTGACCACTTGACATGCCACTATTTGGCAAGACCTTTATGTTGTACCATGACTTACCCAGACTATCATCAGTCTCTTATTATGACTGGTTACTTGATTCATATCACCACTTGTCATGCTATCTCTTGACACCAAGCATGACACACCGATTCTTTCAATTATCACGATAAAGGGGATGTAACACCTGATTACCGTTATGTACTGATTACTGTTATGTATACCTGTTATGATATTGTTCATTCCCGAAATCTGATAATTATGTTAAAAAGCTATAAAAAGTACAACTTGTATGGGTATGGGAGGAAGTGATGGATGCCGGAATGATACCTTACTTATAGTGATGGAATAAGAGTATATATATATGGATATATATATATATACATGGTGAAAGTGTTATGGCAACTATTATTAGGGGGACTTTGAGCCTCCAAACCGGTTCCAGGTGTATGGAAACCACTATAAAAAGTGATGTCAGTTCTCCATCTACTTCCGTTAACAACCCTTGGCTTGCTTATATATGGATGTATGTGGGTTGGCCGTACACCAGGTCACATACCGAGATATATGGGTCAGACGAGTAATAATAATAATAGGTGTTTCCTGTGACCCCAGTTATGATTACTGTTATTGATTCCTGCTACACTTGCTATGCATGTTATGATTTCCGATATGTATTCCCGTTTGACTGTTATATGATTTGCAACTCTGATTCTATACGCTTGGGTTTCTGTGGCATGAGATAAAGGTATATAGATGAGGGTTTCCTTGTTTGGATTATTCCTTCGATGTATTAGTCTCATGGGACCGTGACTTAAGCGTATACAATCACTTTTGCTTATGATCAGCTTTACCTTGGATTTCCTGTTTTATGGATATTATGTTATACTTGTTCATATATATTTCACTTGTGTTCTAACCCTCCTGTCTTCGGTACTTGACACTTGTACTCATCCTGGCTCGCCACCTGGCATCATATCATACTCGCCTGGGGAGTTTCACTGACTCCCCTGGATTCTCATGTCCAGGTCATGGAGCTTGGAGCGTGAGGATTCCCCCTGTTATTGACCAGAGTAGCGCAGCGGTAGCGTGGTCTCTCCAGTTACCTCGTGAGCACTCTTTTGTACTGTTCATATACATGTATCTTTCATGTTGTCCATACATGTATATCTTTTGTATTCCCGCATTTGCGCATCAGTGATATAATATTATTGTTAATATTGGATCACTTCTGGTGATAATTCTGTAATTGTATATATGTGTTGGAATGTATAATGCACCATTTGCTTCCGTACTCTGATTCTTGTCTGTACTGATGCTTAGCGTATATACGGGAGGGTAGTTCTGACCTACGTATATACGTTGCAGTGACGTCCCCGTATCGCCGGGATCGGGGCGTTACAGGATGGTATCAGAGCCTAGGCTCTAACTTCCTCAGTACGTCCAGACGGCAAATCAATGGTAAAGAGATTTGCAACTGGAATACATGAGTCTTGGTTATACATTCCAACTGCAAGTGCAGAGTTATCTATTTCTTGACTATCTTTCCTTTGATTTCAAATCCCTCCTTGACTATCCTTCCTTTGATTCCTAAATCCTTCCTATCCTTTTCCCTGTTTTGGTTTTATGAAGCCTTATACTATCTTAAGATATGACTAGACTAGAAAGGTAGTGGCTGGTTCGGAATGAAGCTATTATGTGATCTCTTCGGCAATTCTATGAAGCTTGGTATTCTCCAGATCGATCTTGATCTGGCTATCTTTCAGAGGACAGCAGTCGGATTCTTAATTATCGGTCTTCTTTATTATGCTCAGGATTTTCGGGGTTTTCTTTATTACACAGCCACGACATCATCAGTGTTCATTTATTTCACAGCCACGACATCATCAGTATTATTCAGCATTATTCTAAAGATTTATTACACAGCCACGACATCATTAGCCGGAAATGCAGAGTATGATTATTATTCAGTTGACTTGAGGGCCCTACCTATAGTGCTTCATATCTTAATTGGTATAAATTCCAGCCCTGTCCCCTTTGTATTCAATTTGCCCCTTAACGAAATTGCGAGGACGCAATTTTTGTAAGGTGGGTGGATTGTAATATCCCGTTCCCAGAATACGTACTTAGTTGCGTATTCAGATTTTCCGATCGTATTTTTTCGATTTGTTTCCTGTATTTGTTTTGCTTTATGAATTCCTTATATGATTGTTTTGTCTTGGATTTGGATTCGTGGATTCGGAGTCAGCCCTAGTCTGAACCGAAGGCCCGATCCTAGAGTATTACTCGATTTAGACATTCTGATAATTAGAATTGACCGATTTTAGTTTTAAATATCATTTTCCAATATTATATATTTTCTATGATTTTCTAGATTTTTCTGGAATTAAAATGAAAGTCTTCAAAACCGGTGTCGGCCAGTGCCGCTGACCGATTCCTGGATTTTTAATTCTCAAACAGTTTGGAATTTCATGATGATTCTTTAGACTTTATTTCTTAGAATCACATTTCTTACCTACATGCTTTTTCTGAGGATTTTATGATTTTATGAAATTCCATCGGAGTCGGTAGATAACTGGTTCCGGGATTTTTAGTTTCAAAACTATAAAGTATTTCTTAAAACGGATTTCACTATGATTCTTAGTTTAATATTCTTGATTTTTGGTAATTATTTCGGGTCGTTCCGAGATACTTGAATTTCGGACGATTCCGGTATTTTCCCGAAAGATTTCAGCATCCACGACTCAGTTCCGGGAATCCGCCACTTCCATTATTTCCACTTTTACTTCCAAGGGAATATCTTTCCTTATTCCAATTTATTTTCCTTTTTCCTTTTCCTTTATTTCTTTCCTTCCTCCACTAACCAAAGCCTTTTCCAATTTCCAATAATTCCAATTTTCCACATAATCCCACTCACTTTCACCTAATCCTTTTTAAATCCCACTCATTCTCTCTCTCCCCCATGGCCGGCCAAGTGGCCAAGAGAAGGACACTCACCTCACCTCCCCTTTTTGCAATTAAGCCCCTCTCTTCTATCTAAATTGCTCCCCCTTCACAAAATCCCAATACTATATATATCCTTCCTTTACATTTCATTTCTTTTTTTCATTCTCTTCATCAAGAGCCAAAGCCCTAGCCTTCACCTCCTTCAACTCCTCTTCATCTCCATCACCACAACAACAACCACCAACTCCCAAGAGATCACCAAGGTCATCTTCTTCCTCCTTCATCACCATGGAAGCAACCACAAGGGCATCAACAACACCAAAGGACTCCACCATCTTCTTCATCATCAACTTCAATCACCACCACCATCACTCCCACACCTCATGGAGACCAATCACTCTCTTTGGTGAGTGATCTTACCCATCTGGACTTAGTCAATTCTTAGTATACATGTGTATTCATATCATGTTCCATTATGTCTTCAAAATCCATGATTATTTAGCCATCAAACAAAACCCTAGAAAATCTGTTCTGTATGCTGTTTCCAGTCGATTAGTCGACTAGACCTATAGATTAGTCGACTAGAAACCCTAGCTGAAACGTAGCCTTTTCTGATTACACAGTATTAGTCGACTACACCCTTGACCCTAGTCGACTAACTTTTCCTGAACCAAAACCTTAACTCTCTGTATCACAGTTTTAGTCGACTTAGCCTAACTATCAGTCGACTTGTCATGTCTGTTAGTCGACTACCCCTATGACCCTAGTCGACTAACTTTTCCTGAATCTGAATATCAACTCTCTGGAACCCAATATTAGTCGACTATACCAGACTGTTAGTCGACTAACCCCTTTATTAGTCGACTACTCATCCTACCCTAGTCGACTAATTCTGTCTATTTGTTACAGTTATTTACCTTCTCAAACTTGGATCTTATACTTGGTTTATATGTTGTATATTATACTTCTTGACTTGTATCTTGACTAACATCATCTTCACTTCTCTCTTTCTCTCTCCTCTTCAATCTACATATATATATATATCATAGTTTATGGCGTGCCCCGGATTTCGTGGATTTCGGATCTTTCGGCGCTTTGAGGTTTAGGCGAGTATTCTCACTCGCTACTTTCTTGTATGCGAGTAGTCTCGCTCTTCTCTTATCTCTATTTGAGTTTCCAGTTCCGTCGGAACGATAAGTATTTCATTTCCTATTTTCATGTATTTGATTCCATGTCTATATATATCTTTTGATGCTTTTATACCATGCGTGGCCGACCCTTCGTGGTCGTTGACTTCTAGATTTCTGTTATGTTATCATTGCCATGTTATTGCCTCAGACATATCAGTTGCATGCTTACTTTTAACACATGTATATCACCTGACCTTTAGTATGTTATCACCTAACTTCCAGTATGTTATCACCTGACCACTTGACATGCCACTATTTGGCAAGACCTTTATGTTGTACCATGACTTACCCAGACTATCATCAGTCTCTTATTATGACTGGTTACTTGATTCATATCACCACTTGTCATGCTATCTCTTGACACCAAGCATGACACACCGATTCTTTCAATTATCACGATAAAGGGGATGTAACACCTGATTACCGTTATGTACTGATTACTGTTATGTATACCTGTTATGATATTGTTCATTCCCGAAATCTGATAATTATGTTAAAAAGCTATAAAAAGTACAACTTGTATGGGTATGGGAGGAAGTGATGGATGCCGGAATGATACCTTGCTTATAGTGATGGAATAAGAGTATATATATATGGATATATATATACATTGGTGAAAGTGTTATGGCAACTATTATTAGGGGGACTTTGAGCCTCCAAACCGTTCCAGGTGTATGGAAACCACTATAAGAAGTGATGTCAGTTCTCCATCTACTTCCGTTAACAACCCTTGGCTTGCTTATATATGGATGTATGTGGGTTGGCCGTACACCAGGTCACATACCGAGATATATGGGTCAGACGAGTAATAATAATAATAGGTGTTTCCTGTGACCCCAGTTATGATTACTGTTATTGATTCCTGCTACACTTGCTATGCATGTTATGATTTCCGATATGTATTCCCGTTTGACTGTTATATGATTTGCAACTCTGATTCTATACGCTTGGGTTTCTGTGGCATGAGATAAAGGTATATAGATGAGGGTTTCCTTGTTTGGATTATTCCTTCGATGTATTAGTCTCATGGGACCGTGACTTAAGCGTATACAATCACTTTTGCTTATGATCAGCTTTACCTTGGATTTCCTGTTTTATGGATATTATGTTATACTTGTTCATATATATTTCACTTGTGTTCTAACCCTCCTGTCTTCGGTACTTGACACTTGTACTCATCCTGGCTCGCCACCTGGCATCATATCATACTCGCCTGGGGAGTTTCACTGACTCCCCTGGATTCTCATGTCCAGGTCATGGAGCTTGGAGCGTGAGGATTTCCCCCTGTTATTGACCAGAGTAGCGCAGCGGTAGCGTGGTCTCTCCAGTTACCTCGTGAGCACTCTTTTGTACTGTTCATATACATGTATCTTTCATGTTGTCCATACATGTATATCTTTTGTATTCCCGCATTTGCGCATCAGTGATATAATATTATTGTTAATATTGGATCACTTCTGGTGATAATTCTGTAATTGTATATATGTGTTGGAATGTATAATGCACCATTTGCTTCCGTACTCTGATTCTTGTCTGTACTGATGCTTAGCGTATATACGGGAGGGTAGTTCTGACCTACGTATATACTTTATTACCATCATTTCATATTTAAAAATTATTATCTTGCTTTTAATATATGATGTCTCTTTATGCAAGTTAGTATATGTTATATAAATGATTATCATGTTTTATAAATAGCTGTCGACTTTTATTATACCTTGTCGAACCAGTATTATACCGGGTATGCCTAGATCTGCTCCCGCTTTACTCGACTTCGCATAGCTAATTAAAAGATAAATTTATTATTAAAGGGTAGTGAAGAGTTTCAAATATTTGTACCGTTCTCCAGTACCATGTGATGTGACCGGTTGATACCTGATACTTGATGTTGTGAATCTCACCGACATATTAGTTACCTGACCCTGACATATATACACCTGATACTTGCCATGCTATTTTTGACACATGATACCCGACACCGGTACTTGCCATGCTATATTTGACATATGATACCCGACACCGGTACTTGCCATGCTATATTTGACACATGATATATGACACCGGTACTTGCCATGCTATACCTGACCCTGATATATGACACCAATACTTGCCATGCTATACCTGACCCTGATATCTGACACCGGTACTTGCCATGCTATACTTGACACATGATATATAACACCGGTACTTGACATGTTATACTTGACACCTGACACCTGTATTACCTAGCATATGCTTGATTATTATATTATTATTAGACATCTGGTACTCCTGTATCTCCTGTACTCCTATATCTCCTGAACTCCTGTATCTCCTGTACTCATGCTCATTTTAATAGCACAGTCATACTGGCATCCGGCAGAGCATACCTGGTGTCGGGATGACGAGGATGTATCCCACGATCGTGCTAGCGTCCGGCGGTTCCTGAATGGAATTAAGTGCCACACGGCACTCTGATTCTTGCCTGTACTAATGTTTAGCGTATATACGTAAGAGTATTTCTGACCTGCGTATATACGTTACAGTGACGTCTCCGTACCTGTCGGATCGGGGCGTCATACCGTTAAGGGGAGAAAATTGCCACTTCCTGAAGAACGATGTTAAATTGCATGAAATGCATCATCACTGTCTCATCTTGACCATGTAAAAATTAAATGAACTCGAAGTTCAAAGAAATATTCATTTGCAAAGAATTGCAAACCATTTACATGATGTATTTACTGACACAAGAAAAATAACAAAATCTAATATACTTACTGAAATACTCCAGCTTAGATTGATATCCCAACAGAATAATTTGATAGTCTTTAAAAAAATCCTGAAGTGTGAACGTCCAGTTGGTTCAAAAGATAAAAATCTTTAAAAGAAAAGGACAATAGAAGTACATACTCCCAAAAAAGATAAATTTTCAAAGATACCATTGAAGAAAAAAACTGATTAGTTTACAACTAATAAAGAAATAGCTCCTGAAGATGGACACACCCGAAAACGTGCATACCTCTGAAGAGATTTCTTTGAATTACATGAGTACAAGAGAAAGTTGAGATAGAAAGAAAACTATTGTTAATGCCTTTGCATATACGGTCGCCCTAGATTTTTTAAATAAGAATTCTGAACCAAAAAGTGTAACACTCTAGTAAAGATCATTGTCCCTAAAGGATACAATCGCAAATGAGTTTGAGACACGCCTAAAGCATGAAAGACCTGTTGGTGCAAAAGATACGGTTCTCTGGAAGAGAAAGCTAAAAGAATTGAATAAGAAAATTAATAATTCCGAAGAATCCACGAAAAAATAAGCCAATAGAAATGGATACTCCAGAAGAGTATATACAATAAAATTAATGAATACAGAATTACTGAAGAGACACAGGTACCTGAAGATAAAGAGATAAACTAAATTATGTATCAAATGTAGATATATGAAATAGAAATAATATTATTATTGATGACATATTTGTAAATGACCAAGACGGGGGTGAATAGGTGACAAGATAATCAAATGCAAAACTAATGCGGAATTAAAACTAATTATGCAAACTAAATCATCATGCAAACACACAAAGTATAACACAAGAGTGTAGCCAAATTCCCGGTGATGGGCTCTGGACTATCTCCTCAAGATTCCTCTATATTAAAAATTGAGGTGCCACTATGATTCTCTTGGTTGAATACAAGTGTGAGCAAACAATCCCAAGCATATAACAATTAAGCACAAGTATATCAAGCATATAAAGATATGAACAATATAAGCATGCAAGATATAAAATATAAGTAAGAGAGAGATATGAGCAATCATAAACACGGGAGAATTGTCTCGAGGTTCGAGTACACTTGCTCTACATCCCCGTCTTCAACACTAAGAAGGATTTTCACTATAACGATCCTGCAAGATCACTCACTGCCGCAACACCTATAACGAACTCCCTCAAGAACTCTTGGATTTGCAAGTCTCTCACTTGTTCCCACAAGAATAACACACGCGAACCCACAATCTCGCCAAGGCCGCAACCTCTACAACTCCTCCAAATACAATGGTTAGAACACTTGGTGATCTCTTCTCTTGATCACCAACAAGCATTCTCACAAACAAGGATCCTATAGGATAGATATGGCAGTGAAAAGGCTCAAGTTGTATGAGGAAACTAGATAAATTTGGAAATGAAAAACTTAAGAAAAAGTTTTTGAAAACTCAAGAGAATCACTATTAATAAACTCTCTTTGATATGGCAGCGAAGCTCTAAACTTGTTGGGAAAACTCTATTGAAGACGGGAAAATAACTCTTGAAAACTTCTCTAAGACTCACCCAAAACCCCCCTATTTATAGGCCAAGAACACTATCGTTATTGTTCAAAAACTGTCAGAAATGGCCTATCAGTCGACTGTCCGGTCGACCAACAATGGTCAAATTTCTGACCATTGGAGTCTAGCCGGTCGACCGACCTTAGACCCAGACTGTGCAATAGGTCAACTTTGAGCACAATTTTGAGGCCTAAAATATTAGAATTTAAAACATGTATATAGGATGAATTCATAGATAATGAAGTCTTCTTTCTAATGTAACTAAATCAAATATATATCTTATCAAAGTAGAAAGTTATCAACAAAATACTGAAAGGTGTCAAATCAAAAACTGTAAACTGTTTTCAAAACAAGAACAATTTCAACCCAATACTTGACAACTTTAACATTTGATTCAAAAAATGATTATTGAATATAAAATATAGCCCTAAATGTTATCTTTGAAATATAATTTAAATCATGTTGATTGAATATAAGAATAAAAAGTTATGGTTAGAAAACTACAAGGGTCTTGAGTAGATCAGCAGAACGATTGGCCGCCCGGTTGGCCGAGAAAACTCGAGAGCTCTACAAACTCAGTCGGTCGACCCGTTGGTTGGCCAATCTCTACTGCGGTCGATCAGTCGGTCGATCGAGCTCAAGTCATATGGGCTTGTGAACGTCTTGTGCACGTTGGTCAACTGGCTCAGCCTTCGATTCGGTCGACCGCAAACAGCCCCAAAACACATTTTTCAGGGTTATTAAAGATCTTTTTAAATTCATTTTAAAAATCATAAAATCTCCATAAATATCAAATAAAATAAGTTCATTGAAATACTATGAAGTACAAATATATGCGATGAAAAATCAACACATATTATAAACATGTGAACTAGTTTTTAAGATATAGAAATTTAATTATGAAACCAAACTGTATTTTCCAGAAACCAAAGTTTTGTGTGCGAGTATAAGCGCGAGCAATCCACAACTAATCTATCGTTTATATTTTATCTAAAGCACAAAATCTTAAAACTTACAAACATGACACAAGTCTTGAAAATCTTCTTCTCCATCTTGACTTGGTCCAAAACTTGATCCATGAACTAGACTCCTCTTTGAGTGCTTGATGCGATCTTGATGTGCGAGCTCTTGAATCAACACGTGCTAGCTTCAAAATGTGACTTTAAATCTTTTGTCGAAGCTAAATTCCGACTAAGATCTTGATCGAAAATCTAAAACTAAATGAACACAAGATCATTAGTACTATAACTACATGAGTTAATCATCATCAAAACTAGAGTGATGGGCCTTTGGGCCAACAATCTACCCCTTTTTGAGATGACAAAATTCATGAACTTATATATGCATGGATTAAAGATAAGCTTCAAGCTCCCCCTTAACTCATGCATAGAAATAAACATATAGATATTCAATGAAAGTTCATAAACAAAACAAATATATGCATAAACAACAAATATTAAACATACATATATAAACTCTTTAAATTCTTCTCCCCCTTTTTGTCATTCATCAACAAAGGAGCAAAGAAAAACCATCAAGAAAGATGTATATGTGATATACATTCATGAAGAGGAGAGACATTAAGTTAAGTCCACCTGCATACATGCATTTCATGGAGAAGGGAAGACTAGACCCTAACCTACATAAGCATAGCATACAATATATAGATTGAGATGTTAAGCTCCCCCTACATATGTGTATTTCTTAAAAAAGAGAGGTCAAACTCCTCAATAAGTAAAATACACTCAACATGAATCTATATATAGAGGAGATGTTAAGCTCCCCTTGCATATAGGCAATATATATCAAACAAAATTTGAAAAATTTGAAATCACGTTTAAAACAAATTTTGAAATTTCTTGAAGTCAACAAAATGAATTATGATACTAATGAAATTAAATTATAGTTGACAAAATAAATGTTGGTACAACTTATAGATAAACAAAATTTTTAAGATACCAATAGTAGATTTTGATACCAATTGAAGGTGAAATATGAAGTACATCTTGATACCAAAAAATACCAATTAAAATTCATGCATAAACTTGTGAAAATACTTATTATAACTTAGAATTAAAATCAAGCTTAGTATAAACAGTTTGTGCTTTAAAAGATGTGTGATCAATGTAAAACAAGCACAATCAAAAATCATATATATGTATGTATGAAAATATCATTTGAGATTTTGAATTTTACATATATGGTAAACTAGTATGAGTATACAAAATGAATAGATCAAGAAAATTATGTGTATAACTTATAACAATCACTCTCATCATGCACATGATAAAAGATATTCAATAAGGTACACAAGGCATGGTCGCCCAACCAACCGCCCTTAGAGGGTAGGTGTTTTCAAACATATGATTTGAAAATATTTTTAGCATAGTTTGAAAAATCCTACCAAGTGAAGAATAAATAACTAGTTTAAAGTAATTTTTAAAAAAATAGTTAAAAATTCTTCAAATATGAAATCAAAACATATATATCTCATGAAACATGTATATCACACAAGAGTTGACACTCAAAATCCATAAGGCTCATAAATGCTCACGAAAATAATTACATAAGTAAACATAAAGGTGAGTTTACAAGAATCATGTAAATGACATATTCATAAAAATAAACAATAAAGCTCAAAACAAAAACTCAATTCAAATTCTTTTTCACAAAAATATGATATATCATATAAACATGCAAGAATCATCAAAAGTAGGACATACAATGTACAATCAAATAACAAATGAGTACATAGAAATAGGTCATGTATAGTATGAAACTTAAAAAATTATACATGTATAATACAAGTTTTAAAAAATTTACATATCAATGTTATATAGGCATAAATGCATACAAAACATGAATAAAATATAGGCATGTAAATCTATCGAAAAAAATCAAAATACATACATAGCTAACAACCAAATAACTCAACATTAAGCAAAAAATAATATATGGTTGAGTTTAGGTTACTACACTAGTATATAAATATTTAAAGCATTTTAAAGAGGAGAAAAAAATGGTTACCAAAACTGATGTAGCCAATTCATTTATCCAAAATAAGAGGTGGTCCTCCCACCATGCTTCCTTGATAGTGATGCATCAATTGGATGTGTCCTTCAAATTGCAATACATCCACCACCAAGGCACCAATCCTCTCATGTTGTGTGAAAGCCCACACCTACATCAAACATAAGTGGTAGAGATTTTGGTACTCATATCTTTTTGGGTCCATGAGGGTTGTAGTAATAGGAACCCAAAAATTCTTATTTGCAAAATTTAATAAATTTATTCTATCAAAATAAAATTTTGCTAAATGGCCTTTACAGCCGTAATGTGTACATCTGTACACTCTAGTATGCACATGAGTGATGTGAGTGTGAGCACGGTGTGATACATGAATATGTGAAACTTGTTTCTTGTGAAATATAGATTCCAACCTATTATGATTAAATGCACATTGGCTCAAAGTGGAGCCCAAACAATCAATATTTTTTTTAAAATACATATATCATTTTCAATTTTAGAAGAAGAGACATGAGCACGAGAAATAAAATTCTTTTCTTTTTAGAAATGAAAATCTTTTCTTTTTCAATTAAAATAATTTTTTTCAAAGATTTATTTTCATTTAAAACAATTTCCTTTTCCTTTTCCACCAAAATAACTTGCTTTTTCAAAAAATTCATTTTCTTTTGAAATAATACTCAATTTTGAAGAATCATTTTTATTTAACAAAGAATTTTCTTTCTTCAACTTTTCATTTTCAATTTGTAACAAATCATATTTCTTAAGAAGTTTTTGACAAAAGGATGCAAGCTCATCATAAGACATGCCAATATCTTTTTCCAGCTCGGATTCAGAATATATCTCAAGGGAGTCATCCCCTTGAATCATGTAGCACATGTTGAAGCAACACTTTTACCATCCGAGTCACTCTCTTATTCATTTGGCATTTGTTCCCCAAGAGAGCACATAGTGTTCCATACTATAAAAGCCGAATCAATATCTGAAACTCTAGATAGATAATCATCACTTAGGGTTAGGTTTAGAGCATGGATGGCTTTTGCATTAGCCTCAATATTTTTGCCATTTAAAAAATAAGATCTTTAATGGTGGCAAATAAATATGAATTCTTAGGGCTTTAAGGTACATGTGTTGGCCCAAAGGCCCATCACTCTAGTTTTGATGATGATTAACTCATGTACTTATAGTACTAATGATCTTGTATTTAATTAGTCTCAGATATATGATCAAGATCTTAGTAGGTGTTTAGCTTCAATAAAAGATTTTAAGTCAAGTTTTGGAGCTAGCACGTGTTGATTCAAGAGTTTGTGCATCAAGACCACATCAAGTACTCAAGAGGAGTCTAGCTCTTTGGATTAAGGTTTGGACCAAGTCAAGAAGGAGAAGAAGATTCTCAAGTGAAGACCTTCATGAAAAGACTTGTGTCTAGATTTATTTTTAGTAAGATTTTATTTTTAGATAAAATGTAAAGGATAGAATAGTTGGTGGACTGCTCAAGTATCATATACACTCACACACAAGATTTAGATGAGTTTTTATAAAAGAGTTTCATTTTGAAAAAATACAAAGACTTTTTGTTTTAAAAAAATACGTTTTGATTTTTGGACATTCATATATACATATGTTTTGACCAAAACTATTTTAGAGCTTAATCTCAAAAATATAGATATTTCATCATATAAGTATAGTGAATCATATCCATACATTAAGCTTTAAAAGTGTTTAAAATATCTTGTTTTTGTAATTAGAAAAGTTTGAAAAATTCAATTTGGAAAAATACGATTTTTGTTTTAAGGCAAATTTTTAAGTTACAAAAATAGTTCAAAATATTTGTAACATGTTTTGATTTTTACTCAAACATGTTTGACATATCAAAGTAAAATACTGAACTTATTTTTGTAGATTTTTAGAGAATTTATGGGATTTTATTAAAGTCAAATAGCCAAGTTTTTAAATCCCCAAATTGCCAGGACTGACCCTCTGTCGGTCGACCGGACGGTCAACGGACAAGAAGTCGGTCGACCGTTCCGGTCGATCGATGTGCATAGACGTGCACAGGTTGGGCTGGTTGACCGCACGGTCGACCGCCAGAGAGTGTCTGCTCTCTGGAAATGTCCCAGTCGACCGGCTATCGTCGCTAGGCCATTGCCTAGTTGGCGGTCGACCGACCTCCCCAACGGTCGAAAATCCGATCGTTGGCGGTCGACCGGGCGGTCGATCGTCAGCAGCCAGAACTGCTGAGTTGGCTTCCAACGGGCAGATTTTTGGAGCCTATAAAAAGGGGCTCCCTTGGACTGTTTTACATAAGATTTGAAGTGGGTTTTTGAGCTAATTTTTCCTACTCTATTAAGTGTTTATCTCCACTTATTTTAGAGCCAAATACTTTCATTCAAAAAGAGAGTTTATCAAGAGTTTTCATAAGTGATTTTCTTGAGTTTTTCACCACCACATCCATCCTTGTTTTTCTCACACATGCTTGAGCTTTCCATTGATATATCTATCCTATAGGAGAGTTGTTGTGAGAGTAATTTTAGGTGATCAAAGTGTTTTGATCATTAAAGTTCTCATTCTTGTTTTGAGGAGACGGACTTGCGGGTTCGCGGTGTTTCAAGTTCTAGTGAGAGCTCGTGTAGAGGTGCAGCCTTAGCAATTTTGCGTGCTTGCGTGTGCTTGTTCTTGCGGGAACAAGAAAGGGACTAGAGAGTCCAAAGGAGTTCTAGTGTGAACTCGCTTGTAGGTGTTACTGCACCGAGTGATCCGGTGAGATCGGTTTTTAGTGAAAATCCTTCATAGTGTTGAAGGCGGGGACGTAGAGCAAGTGTGCTCGAATCTCGAAACAAATCTCCCGTGTTTGTGATTACTCTCTCTATCTCTCACTTGTCTTTATATCTTGCTTATGCTTATTGTTCATATCTTTACTTGCTTGATATATTTGTGCTTATATTGTTATATGCTTGGGGGTTATTTGCTCACACTTGTATTCAACCAAAAGAGCCAAAGCGGCACCTCAACTCTTATCTAGAGGAATCTTGAGGAGATAGTCTAGAGCTATTCACAGGGAATTCGGCTACACTCTTAGATTATACTTGGTGTGTTGTGCTTAAGAATTTGTAGTTTGTATAAATAGTTTTAATTTCGCATTAATTCACCATTAGATTAGCTAGTCACCTATTCACCCCCCTCTCTAGGTGATTTCAATTGGTATCAGAGCCTCATGCTCTTGATTTAGGTCTAACAACCTTGAGTTAAAGATCCTCAATTGTAGCTAATCATAATATTTGTTTACACACACATGGACTTCATGACACCTCCCACTTTTGACATTCTTAACATCCAAACTTGGAAAATTAAGATGTCCATGTACCTCAAAGCCCTAGACATTCATGTTTATTTTGCCACTATTAAAGATTCTTATTATTTAAATGGCAAAAATATTGAGGCAAATGTGTAGGCTGTCTAAAAAATCACTAAGAGACAAGCCATTGAAAAGCAGAATTCCAAATTCTAAACGCAAAGCTAATTTTGGCCGCGTCTCGTCAGCACCAAGGCGCGAGGGTCGAAACCCGCGTCTCAGCAGCACCAAGGCGCGAGGCTCGACAGCCGCGTCTCAGCAGCACCAAGGCGCGAGGGTCGAAACCCGCGTCTCAGCCGCACCAAGGCGCGTGGGTCGAAACCCGCGTCTCAGCCGCACCAAGGCGCGTGGGTCGAAACCCGCGCCTCAGCCGCATCAAGGCGCGTGGGTCGAAACCCGCGCCTCAGTTGTAACCGTCCCGGTTTCGGGGCCAATCACGGCCCACATAACGGGGAAAGTTAGCCCCCATTATGGAGTGTTTTTTAGGAGGCACGTACGCCCCTGAAACCCCTATAAATAGCCCTGTCGCTATGAAGAAAGGGTCGAATGATTTCTGGGAGAAAAGAGCTCTGAGAGAAAAGAGAGAGAGTTCAACCCTTCAGAGAAGTTGCTGTGTTCAAGTTAGCCTTTGCCGACAATCTCTTTGAGAGTTTTGGTCGACAGAGCTGTGTTACTCCGTCAACCACCCGAAGAGAAGAGCCCCGGAAGATCTCAACATTCACCCGGTCAACGGAGAACAAGATTCACTCTCCACCACCACTTGAAGAACTCAGCCTTAAACAAAGGGAGGATTCAAGACTCAATATCCTCCCTCCCTTGTAATCGAAAGACTGATCTGCTGTAATTTTCTATCCATTAAAAGAATTTTACAATCGAATCCTCATTTTCCGACGCATACAAGAGATGGCGACTCCGCTGGGGACTACATTTGTTACCGACGAACAAATCGTGGCGCAAGGTGACGTCCTCTATAAGGGAAAGATGGTCGAATCGCTTGTCGTCGAGTTCAACCAGGCGAAGTATGAAGAGTTTCTCTCTTCCGGCTCCAAGAGCCCAAAGACCCGCGTCTGTCGTAGGGTCTCTACGGGGACTTGCCCCGAAACCCGCTCTGAGACTCTCCCAGGCGCGGCTGCTGCGAAGGGTGTCGCGGCCAATCGCGCCAAGCATGACACGCGCGCCAACGTCTCTCAGGAGACCCGCGTGACCTCAGGCGCAGCTACTGAAAAGGGTGTCGCGGCCAACCGCGCCATACGAGACACACGCGCCAACATCTCTCAGGAGACCCGCGTGGTCAAGCCCTCTGGTGTCTAGCTAGTTCACCCTCTTCCTCAGCGCCAGGTCGTCGTTGGTCTCTCTCCACCTCCACGACGCAACCGAAACGCTGAACGCCGACAGAGAAGGCGTGCGCGTCAGCTGCAAGTTGGAACTTCTGATCGTCCAACTGAGGCAGGACGCAAGGTTCAAACTGGCGTCTTGGCTGCGTCGCATCCAACACGCGAAGTCCGCGTTTGGCGGCCCAAACGCGAGACTCCCCAAATTAGTTCATCTGAAGCCCTACTCACCAGACGCCAAGGCGAAGCTTGCGCGCCTCGTCAAGTACAATAAGCGCGCGCCCTTAGGCGTAGGGCCCAGCAGCCCACTCTCTCTCAAGAGTCCCTGCCCCGATGCACCAAGCAGCAACGCGACAGCCGCGTCTCTTCTCAGCAGAGACGCCAGACACGCGTCCTAAAGCTGCGACGCGAGAACCACGTCTCTGAATCCTGCGTCCAAGCTGTACAGCGTAAGGATGCCTCCCGCCCTCGAAATTGTGAGGCTAATCTCTTCGATCCTCTTCCCATGGATCTAAGGGATTATTTGACGAAGAAAAGAAGTGCTAATCAAATCACTTTATCATGTTGCTGCCAACGGCTCATCTCTATGCTCTCTGAGTGCCGTTGTGATTCAGGCGTGAACCAGCAGTCTTTGGTTAGACAGCTGACCCTGATTCCCCCATCAGCCAAAAGGAGACGCTCTCACAGGCGGAGGATCTTCTCTGATACTGAGTATCAAGAGCTTATTGCAAATATGACAAGCAGGAGTAGGGGAAAACAACCTGTAGTCAGCTCCGACGAGTCTGACTCTGAACCGGAAGGAGTGTACCGACACACTCGCACTCGGACCGGGGCCATTCCCCCGATCAACTACAATGCCCTAGCCCGGGGCATTGAGATTGATGACTCGCACTCTGCCATTGCAGAGTCGCAGGCTTCAAACTCTTCTATAGAGAAAGAGGCCTTCACATACATGACAAGCACTCCTGAGGAGACCGCTAAGCGCTTGGAGCTGCAAGCCCAGGTCCAAAAGGAACAACTCGAGATGATTCGTGCTCAGCAAGAATCTATCGACTCCCTCAAGCAGATGCTCGCAAAGTTGCTCGAAGACAAGAGGAAGTCAACTAACAGAGCCTCCTCTAAGACGTCTAAAGGCAAGCGAAAAGAGGGAGAAAGCTCATCTTCCGAACACTCTGAGAGGAAAGAGCAACCCACCTCTGGTTCGTCTAAATCCTCGTCGCAGGAAAAGAACGATCAAGACCAGGGAAAGGTTCATTCTAAAGAATGAATCAGTTAGAGCAACGCCTTGAAGCCCTTACCAACCGGAAAGGCCTCCAAGAAGTAGGAGTGGTCCGACCATATCCAGCCGAGTGGGACCTGGTTCCGTACCCACCCAAGTTCAAGGCTCCAACCCTCCAAGCATTTGATGGGAAAGGTTCGCCTAACCAGCATATCTACTACTTTAAATCCCAAACAGGGAATGTGATAGAAAACCATGCTATCCTGGCACGCTTATTCATTGGCACCCTGAAAGGGCTCGCCTTTGAATGGTTCATGAAGCTCCCAGAAGGCTCCATCAAGAACTGGGGTGATTTGGAGAAGCTTTTCTTAACGCGCTTCTTCGAAGATGACTCGGAAGTCACAATGCCCACCCTTTTGGCTACTAAACAGCGAAAGGGAGAGTCCGTCAAATCTTTCGTGGAAAGATTTCGAAACGTGGCGCTCCGATATCCGAGCGGTATGACCCAGGTTACCCTGGTGGAAACATGCCGCCAAAATCTCCAAACCTCGCTCCTTGCTCAAATAGGAGTTGCTGAAAGCCGCACCTGGAAGCAATTGGTCCAACAAGGTGAACAGGCTGAGGAGATTGTCGCCCGCGTCAGAGCGGAAGAAGGCAAACCCAGGCCTGAGAGGTCATCAAGGCGCGCGCCAGACACATCTGTCCAAACAAGAAGGAAGGATAACTTGGCAGCAGAGACCAAGTCCCCTGTCAAACCTCAACCGGTCAAGGGAATGGCTCTTCAAGCCAACCACGGGCCAACAAGCAGTATTCCTTCAAGGATGAACATGTCAACTCGCTCTTCAAATTACTCAACAAGAGCAATCGACTGAAGCTTCTTGAAGCTAGGCGCCCCGAGGAAGTCGGTAAAACCGATAATCCCAACTATTGCATGTATCACAGGATGTTGGGACACCCCACCAAGAGCTGTTATGTCTTCAAGGACATCCTTCAGGCCCTGATCGACGCAGAGGTATTAAAACTCCGCCCAGAGCAGAAGAAGGTGGCAACCAATATGACGTCATTCCTCCAGTTTGGAAGGCAACCTCCAACACCCTCTGGAGTAGTCCCTATCCCAATAGGAGAGCTGAGGATGGTCAACACAGACCCTCACCAGCAGCAAGAAAAGGGCCTGGTACCTGTTCCCACACCTTAAGGAGAAGTCATGTGGGTTCATCCCGACCTTATTGATGGCCAGCAATGGACTACTGTAACCAGCAGGAAGTCCAAAGGCAAAGCAAAGGCTTCATCCTGCAACGTGGTGTGTGCCTCTCCTCGAGAAGCAAAAACTGATATTCCCTCGCTAACCGACGCAGGAGAAGAGACAATAGTTCTGGCCGCAGAACCTAGTCGGCTGGTGGCAGAAACCCATTCGGGGCAGCCATATTTGAAAAAGTATGGCGAAGTGGCGGTAACTCCTCCAAGACCCACGGCAGAGCCAGCCAAGCCCTCCACGAAGCAACCCGGGGAGAAACAGAAAGAACTTCGTTTTCTCGAGTTCTTTCAAAAGACATAGCGGAAGGATCCACAGCACCTTACCGCTTTGATGTCCTGGCTCAATTAGCCAACATCCCGGCGCGGATTACGCTTTATGAGCTTCTCAGGTTATCAAAGTCGACCAGAGAGGCTCTACAAGAAGCTCTGGCCAATGTTGAGGTCTTCATGACCCAACTACCAAAGGAGGAAGATGTAGAGGATTGCCTCCACACCTCCCAAAATATTCCCGGCATCACCTTCACGGCAGAGGATATGCAAGTCAAAGGGAAGCATGATCGACCCCTTTACTTCGCAGGGTATATTGGATCATCTGAGGTGAACCGCATTCAGGTAGATCCCGGGTCTGCATTGAGCATTATGCCTCGCAGGGTCATGCAACATCTCGGGATTCCTACTCACCGTTTGAGCCCTACCCAGACGACCATTTATGGGTTCAATGCCAATAGTACCAGTCCAATGGGGAAGGTCAAGCTCAAATGCCAGATCGGAGATCTGAAGTCGGAAGTGACATGCTACGTCATCGACGCTGACACTTCTTACAATCTACTGCTGGGAAGACCCTGGATTCATCGCAATTCTATCGTTCCCTCTACCCTCCACCAGGTCATGAAATACATTGACGGGAGTGGAAAGGTGCGAACGTTGATTGCCGAAAGGCATCCGTTCAAGGGAGTCGAGAATTATTTCACAGATTCCCCTGTACCAAGACTCTGTGGAAGCAGATGAAATCCCGCAACCAGAGGAACCAGACTCTGGCAATGAAGCCGACACCGAGCTGGAGGAAGATGAGTGTGTGTGGGAGCTAGATCCACCTGTAACGGGCATTAATAAGCCCGATGTTGATAATACCTCCGCCGATGATGTAGGCGGATGGTATATTAATGAAGATTTAGATCTGGCATATTTTTCTGTGTTTGCTTCTGATTCAATGCCGTCAGACACTAGTACCGACGTGGATGACGATCTCTGGTCGGCAATGGATGCTTTGACATCATTGCATGTACCAGTGAAATCGTCCTTCGGAACATGTCGAAATGTCGGCGATGCGCAACAATCAATATTCATGGTTCCAGCGAAAAGAAAAGGCCAAAGACCAATTCTTTTCGGACGAATTGAATCCGAACCAATGACTCATGAAGAATCAGAAAGCGAGCAGGAATCCCCTCAGTTCGGTCATTATGAGCCAAAGGCACTCAGAATGATGAAAAATATGGGGTATGACCTAACGAGCAGACTCGGGTTGAACTTCGGCAAAGGAAGGAGAACGCTACTTCGATCCTTTGTGCCGAAAGGGAAAGCACCTGATTATTATCATCAGACTCGCAGGGGGTTGGCTATGTGTCAACTCCGATCCCATCAGCCTCTGACTCTGAAGAGACATTGGGCCATGATTACTCATCGGGCACGTCCTCGTGGGAGTTAGATGCTAGTGTCGGTAACATCTTCAGAGAACTTTCAGTGAAAATGGTTTCAACAAGCCACCTGGAAAACGGAGATGAAGAAATGATCCTGTCCGATACGGATCCTTGGATCAAACATTTAAATACTCTCTGGGATACCCGTTTTGAACAGCGAGAGCCACCCACAGAAGACAAGATTGTTCAGATCAATTTGGGGGATGAGGTTAATCCTAAGCCCATCTTCATAAGTGACGGCCTGTCACCTTCGGAGAAAAGGGATCTAATATCTCTTGTACAAGAGTATATAGACGTCTTCGCCTGGAATTACGAAGACATGCCCGGACTTGATCCCAAGTGGCTATGCACCGCCTCAACATCAATTCAGACGTAAAGCCTATCAAACAACAACAGCGACGATTCCGCCCAGAGATCATGGAGGCGATTCAATCAGAAGTCAGAAAGCTTATAAATTCTGGTTTCATCAGGGAAGAACAACATCCCGACTGGATAGCCAGCATCGTCCCTGTTGCCAAGAAGAACGGAAAGATCCGAATCTGCATTGATTTTCGTGATCTGAACGAGGCCTGTCCCAAGGACGAATTCCCACTACCAATCACAGATGTCATGATTGACAATACATGTGGATTCGAACGAATGTCCTTCATGGACGGATTCTCGGGATATAATCAAATCAAAATGTATCCTGATAACGAAAAGCACACCTCCTTCAGAACACCACTAGGGGTCTACTGCTACACCGTCATGCCCTTCGGATTGAAGAATGCAGGGGCAACATATCAAAGGGCCATGAAAGCCATTTTCCATCAGCAAATGCGCAAAACAGTGGAATGCTATGTTGATGACATTGCGGTAAAAAACCGCGCTAAAGGTGATCATATCACTGATCTAAAGGTTGTCTTTGGTATCATGCGGGCTCATCAATTGAAGATGAACCCTACCAAATCCTTCCTAGGGGTGGCCAGCGGCAAGTTCCTAGGGTTTGTAGTGACTTCCACAGGAATTCATTTAGATCCGGAAAAGATTCGCGCTATCCAGGAGATGCAACCTCCGAGGAATCTCAAGGAACTCAGGGGATTGCAAGGATGATTGGCGTACATCTGCAGATTTGTTTCAAACCTCTCCGGAAGATGCCAACCCTTCGCTAAACTAATGAAGAAGGTGTTTTTTATTCATTTGGGACGACGCTTGCCAACAAGCATTCGAGGAAATCAAGCAATACCTCACACAACCACCAGTCCTTGTAGCCCCGATATCCGGAAAACCTTTCCTGGTATACGTCCGAGCAATGGATCATTCTTTGGGAGCTCTACTAGCCCAGAATGATGATCAAGGATGAGAGCAAGCGATCTACTATCTGAGTAGAACAATGATCGGAGCCGAACATCAGTACAACCCGATCGAGAAGGAATGTTTGGCACTGGTGTTCGCCATTCAGAAAATGTGACACTATCTGGCAGGCCAAACCATAAATGTCATATCCAAAGTTAACCCCTTGAGGTTACTCATGACAAAGCCTTCATCGCTAAATGGCCGACTGACAAAATGGGCCATATTGTTATCTCAATATGAGATGCACTTTTTACAACAGAAAGCCATCAAAGGACAAGCGGTGGCGGATTTCCTGGCTGAGCATCTAGATCCGAGGGCAACCAAACTTTACGACGATCTCCTAGATGAGGTCGCTGAAGCATGCCAGACCCAGACATCCTTTAAAAGGCAGGTGAGGCAACTTTTCTTTGATGGTGCATCAAGAACAAGCCCAAAAGGACACATAGTGGCAGGAGTAGGAGTAGTACTCGTCTCCCCACAGAACTATGTGATTCCTCGAGCTGTCTCATTAACTGAGCTGTGTTCCAACAATGTGGCGGAGTACAATGCTCTTTTGATTGGGATGCAACTTGCCGATGAGATTGGCGTTAAAAATCTCGAGGCATATGGTGACTCCTAACCATCGTTAGCCAGGTTCGCGGGGAGTACGAAGTCAGACATGAAGACCTAGTACCCTATTACAACGCAACCGTCCACATGGCTGGGAAGTTTACAAACTTCTACATCGACCATGTACCGCGCAGGCAAAATGCGCATGCAGATGCACTGGCATCCCTCGCTGCCTCTTTAGCTCTTCCAGCTGGAGCAGTAGAGAGGGTATTTGTCTACAGCCATGACCTGTGTTGTCCGAGAATTGCCCCTGAAGACTACCAGGAGCCAACAGGAGATTCTCAAAATAAAGAAGCGCTGGAATCGTCGGCCGGCCTAGAGCCCAGAGACTGGCGATTCCCTTACATCGATTATGTCCTGTATGGCATCTTGCCTGAGGACACCAAGGAAGCGGCTGCCATTCGAAGGAAAGCCCCTAAATTCTACTACAATGCGATTACACGAACATTGTATCGTCGATCACATGACGGGATCTTGCTTCGCTGCCTTTCACAAAAGGAGGCACAAGAGGTATTGAAAGAAGCCCATGACGGCATGTGTGGAGCCCATCAACCTGGCCCAAAACTTGCATACCGACTCCAAAGGTTGGGATATTATTGGCCCAAGATGATCGTTGACGCCATCACCTATGCCAAAAGATGTCACGCCTGCCAAGTACATGGCGATTTCATCATCATCAAGCACCAGGCTACCTTCACTCCACGACTTCCACCTGGCCATTTGAGATGTGGGGGATGGATGTGATTGGCCCTATCAGTCCTCCATCATCAAAAGGGCATCGGTTTATTTTGGCAATAACTGATTACTTCTCCAAATGGGCTGAGGCCGTTCCTTTGAGGGAGGTGAAGTCATCTGATGTGATCAAATTCGTGAAACATCACGTCATTTACCATTTTGGGGTACCTCGACGAATTGTCCACGACAACGGACCCCAGTTCATCAGCCAGGCTTTCCAGAGATTCTGTGCCAAGTTCAGAATCCAGAGTGTGTCCTCAACAGCATACTACCCCGCCGCTAATGGTCTTGCAGAAGCTTTCAATAAGACCATTGGCAAGCTTCTCAAGAAATTCGTTTCGAAAAGTCAACGCGACTGGGACGACAAGCTGGCTGAATGCTTATGGGCTTATCGCACAACTGTCCGAACCCCAACCAAAGCTACACCATTTTCTTTGGTATACGGGTGTGAAGTCGTGCTTCCACTGGAATCCAAATTCCATCTCTACGCGTCGCCCTGACAGCAGAGATGATGAATGAGGAGAAGCATCGACAGCGACTCCAAGAATTGGAAGCCTTAGATGACAAACGTCTGCAGGCCCAACAACAAATTGAGCTTTACCAAGCCCGGATTACCAGAGCCTTCAACAAGAAAGTCAAAGTGCGAACTTTCAAGAAAGGCGACCTTGTTTTAGCCGTCAGAAGACCCATGGTGATGACGCACAAGACAAAGGAAAATTTCAGCCCAAATGGGAAGGACCATTCGTAGTAGAGTCAGTCTACTCAAATGGATCGTATCGCCTCATAACTTCAAATGGCGATACACTCATGATGCCGATCAATGGCAGATTCTTGAAGAGGTACTATCCTTAATAGTACTCCTTTACCGATCAAGTTAAAAGTACACCTCTGATCAAAACAAGAAGAGCTTCTTCATTAACATCCGACGCCTCCGACGGCTAAGGATAGAGGAAAATGTTGGCTTCTAAGCCCAACATAAGTCTTCGACAACTCATCATGCTGAGGGGAATAGCATGGCTAGCCTGACTCAAACGGTAGTTGATAAAGGCACCTCAAATCCGTTGATAGCTGAGGGTTTGCTAAAAATCCTAAGTGGACTTGACTCCACTTTCCCCTCCAAAATCCCTTACCAATTCTCATCCACAGAATGGTAGGTCTACGAAATACAGTCGTTGCCAAGTTAACACTATACCTCTGGCACTTCAAACTCCACTTGCCAATTCTCATCAATAGAATGACAAGTCTTCAAAATTGCTCATATCACAAATCAATTTCTGTCAAGTTAATACCACACCTCTGACAAATTACTGTTAAGTTAACATTAAACTTCTAAACAGTACATCGAGTTTCTGTCAAGTTAACATCACACCTCTGACAGTCAGCTTTTCTTCAGTCTTCCATATCGAAGCTGAAATGAATGATGCTAAGTTTAACACTACACCTCTAGCATCCAGGTCATCGTCAAGTTCAACAATACACCTATGGCCATGACTTTCCCTCGGACTTCCTAGTTAAAGTCGAGATGACCAATGCCAAGTTCAAAATTACACCTCTAGCATTATCCTCACTGTCAAGTTAAACATCACACGTATGATAGTGACACTTTCAGTTTTCCCAAATGAAAGCTGAAATGCTTCTGAGTCAAGTTAATATCACACCTCTGACTCACATTCTTGTCAAGTTAACATCATACTTCTGGCAAGACAACTTTCAACCCGTTAAGTTAATATCACACCTCTAACGGTAAAAACTTTCCTAGACTCCCCGCGAGCCTAGCCTCACTTGTTATTCTCCTCAACAGAACAACAAGTCAACCTAAAAATATTGTTAGGTTAACATTACATCGTTAACAGTATTTTCATCAACTCTCCAGCTGAGCTCACCTTCCCTGGGGGTACCAATTCAATCTGTCACTTTCTTTTTATAAAGTGATAGGCCCACCAAAATTATCTTATTTCTGTCAAGTTAATATCACACCTCTGACAGCATTGTGGGGTTCCTGAAATAGGATCTTTCTCCATGAAATTTGACTTGTTAAAATTTTCATCATAGTTTTGATAAGCCAAAGATTCTTTACTTCTATGCGTCTGACTAAAAAGAACGAGAGAGTCCAAGACAATAAAAGAGACAAAATGAAAAGTGTCACTTTATTTATATCCAGGCATATGAAAGTGATACAAAACGCTCTCTTATACAATGAGATTGAGTGTTACAGTTAAGGAGTACAAAGAAGTCCCTCTCTCTCTCAGAGGTTGCACTCACTCCTCAAAGCTGCATACAATTCCAAGTACAGGATGTTTGGAAGGGCACCAAAATAGGATCGGACATTGTGGCAACGATCAGAAGCTGGTTGCACCATGATGCATGATGTAAACATCGAAGAAATCCCTGGTTGATCGAGAACAATGGTGTTTTCTTGAGGTCGAAAGGCAGCAGAGTCTTCTGATTCCACCTGACCATCCGAAGTGGGGGTATGATCCTTCATTGATGAACATCTCTTCCACCAGAAGGTCAATCAGTAGGCATGGAGTTTTCCTCGATGTCACTTCTGGGGTAAGAGAGGAGGTTTTGAGACCTCACAGGGGATGCTACCCACCACTATATCCACCGCTACCCCCGCTGCCATCCTCACTCTGACCATGCCATGCCAAGAAGCATGACTAGTGCATTGAATCCAAAGAGATCTTGGCGAGGGTCCGGTCCCCATCTCCTGAAGACAGGAGTCATGACTTCTTCTCCTGTGGTCGACCATCGACCAAGTTCGCTGGCCGATATATTCTCCCAAGGGCCCAGCGAACATGAAAAGGATGATCAAGCCTACCTGCATGAAGCAAACAAATTAGAAGATCTAAAGCTTAGTATACTTCAACAGAAAAACTAAGTGACAGACGCAGTTATTGCTGAAATCTTCAGACGCAGGCATGAGACCCGCGCAGCGAACCAAACTTCTGTGGAGGCAGAAACAGACGTGAATCAAAGCTGTGATATACACGGAATTTGAACGCGATCTAGTTCCACACCCATGTCTAAGATGCAAGACGCAAAGAGAATCAGACGCGAAAATTGCCGTCTCCCTGTTGGATGAACAGGAGTTGCAAGATTCAGGCCTGAGACCTCCAGTCTGAGTTGAGATTCTCCTAAGTTGACAGCCTCAAGACGCGAGCTCCATATGTAGAGCCTGCGGCCAGGTGTCTAAGTCTACTATACTCGCGTCTAGAGAAGTTTAAGTCAATAGCGCAACTTCTAAAAGAGGAACGCACCAACTGACTTCAGGAGAAAATCTAGATGATGAATCTCTTTAAGAGATATCAAAATTCAGACTTAGTTGGACTAAAAATGTCATGGCAAACCGAGAAGGCGTACTCGCAGAGGCCTCTATTAAGAGTTGAACTCTCTGCATTGAAGCGCAGACATAAAAGGTGCTCAAGGAGCCGCTTTCTGTTATTGAAATCACTTGATAGTGGTAATCTTTTGAAGAGACCAAACAGAAGCATGAAAGCTCTGGGTCATCTTCATCCATGGAGGCAAGCCCCTGGTAAAGTCCTTGAAGGGAGAAGATGGAGTCTCTCAGAGCACTCGTTGTTAAAAGAGAATAGTCCAAGTATGGGACTGCTAAAGGAAGGGGTAAGCCCTATTTATAGGCGAGCCATAATGCCCCTAATTATGGCTCACTAATCAGAACCGTCGGCTTCAATCCCCGCATGCATGTCGAAGCCCAGTAAAGGACTGACACGTGGACTATCACTTCGGGAAGCATCGAAGATGCGAGTCTCCAACTGCCAGTGCCGGTCTGGCATTAAAAGGCATTAACGCCCAGGCCCAATGAAGAGCCGACGCATGGATGGTCGCTCCGGGAAACATCGAATGGTGCGAGTCCCCAATCGCCAACAATGATTGGACGTTTAAAGATCCGATAAAACCTTTATGACAGACTGCATGTAACGTCTGGGAAGTTGCACCAAAACGCAGGCATGAGAGCCGCGTTCAGGAACCCGCGTCCCTTTTTCAAAAAATGGCGTCCTCCTTAAGAAAATTCACCGCGTCTCTCGGAGTGATTCAAAGCTGCGTCCATCAACAAAAGGGACCCATTCTGGGGGTCTCAGTGGGAAAGCGCATAATAAGAGGAAGCTGCGTCCTGAGGCTTGAGTCTTTAGCAAAGAGGCCTATCAGATTCACAGGTACCTTAGAGCTGCGTCTACAGCGGCGAGATGATGATGGATTTGCACCGGGTCAAAGACCCAGCGTCGCGTCCTCTTATATGTCTGTGCCAGTTTTAAGGAGCGTAAGATCACATTCTTGATGCATCCTGATTCCTGCGCCTGGATAAAGTTAAGGACTGCGGCCAGTGAGTCACACTCAAAGCTGCGTCTTTTGCGTCAACTTGAACCGCGTCTTCACTGGCAGGTCAAAGTCGCGTTCCTCAGAACCGCGTCCCTCTTTGGAACGACGTTGCGTTTCATCAAACAAACTTAGTTCTACCTAAGTCTGTTATTCACAGTCAGTAAGGGAGCACAACCAAAATCTGTGATTGATAGGTTGGATTCATCTACAGGGGGCGATGAAGATGGAACAAAAATTTCAACGACTTTTATTATTCAAATATGATAAAAGTAAATACAATCACTCTTGGTGAATAGAGTGTCCTTTTCTTTACAAAAAAGGAAAAGAAGAAGAAGGCTAAAATCCTGGTTCGCCAAAGAACGGATTTGTTCTCTAAGGCGATGCATCTCATGTTGACGTGCCTGCTCAGCTTCCATGAGAGCCTGGGCCCGTAGCTCCTCCTCGGATAAAAATCTCTTCGCAGCCAGTTGCACTCGTAGGGGTTCCAGCTCGGAGGAATTAACAGAGAGATTTTCCTCAACTTGCGCCTTGGCAGCCTCTAATTCCGCTAGCCTCTTTTCGGAATTGGCCAACTTCTGTTCATTGATAGCAATCAAGGCCTCAGCTCTGGCTATGGTAGCTCGAGCATCGAGGATAACCTGCTTCGCAGCCTGCATGACCATCTCGGACTCCTTTGACTCGCCAGTTAACTTTCGATGGTCAGCCTGGAGACATTGGAGAAGACGGGTCCTTTCAGCTATCCTTTCTTCCATCTCCTTTCGCTCTTGCTCTTGAGCAGCAAGGAGCCTGGTCAGAGTTTCCCGGGCCTCGTGAAATGAGCCAGCATTCTTCAGGGATCTAAGCTCTTTCAAGTCATGTCCCAACTGCTCCACCAGAGCAGACACGCCTTGGCTGGTGAAGGGCCTCCGGCTAAATTGATGTTCTCGACCAGATTTTCGAGAAACATCCGGGCAAATTCGAAAGAGCTATTCCCAGACAGAATGAGATCAATACATGATCGCATAGAGGCAAAGAACTGTTGCACCACTTGACGTGTCAGTTCCCCCATGGTATCACCGCCTAAAAAAATTTCTGCTGAAGTACTTCCCGATCTCCTTTCTATCACAGGGCGAGGGATGTAAACCGATTCTTCCGGTACAGGAGTAGGGTCAACAACAGGCGCGACAGAGGCTGAGATGGTCGCCGGCACTTCCGGGACGGCTGCCGTCATAGCAGCCTCCATGGCGGCTGAAGTAGCAGCGAACCTGACTTCTCCGGAACCCTCAGTCGAGGGTTGAATTGCACTACCTGCGGGCTCAACGCTGGCTGCCTCTGCTGAGTCGATGCTGACTGCCAAGTCCTCTGCCTGAGCTTCCTTAGCGCTCTCTGCAAATCGCCAAAACGTCAGTCATGACAATAAAAGGAAGATATTCAAAGCGTCAATGTTTCCTTACCAAGCCGAGGGTCCGAAGACGGCAGATCCCTGGGCAAATCTTGCAAGGTTGAAGCCTCCCCAACCTTAATAATTGCCCTCTCTTGAGGCATCTCAGCAGCAGCCTCAACACCTTCCTGCTGGGCCAGCTCCTGTATCACCTTCTCGATATGGGAGGAAGTCGCAGCCTCGCTGTCCGCGGCCAACCCTGCAGCATAAAGAGAAATGTCAGAACCCGTTCCCTAGTTAAAAAGGGAAACCGGGTCAACAAGACTATAAGAGTACCTTCAGCAGAAGTAGTTGCCGCTTGTGATAACGCCGTCACTGGATCACACCCGTATATTTCTTCCTCCGAAATATGTGAGAATTTGCTCGGATCTGGAAGAGCGGGTTCATCGTCGAAATCGACTTCATCACCGGAATCATATTCGTCCTCTCCGGACGATGAAGACGATAGTTTAACGCGAGAAGCCTCGGCGATGGAGGCCTTGCCAGTAAATACCCCAGTAGTGGGACTGGGATCAATTACCCTTGAGCTGGGCATCAATACGACAGGAGACCCAGGCTGTTGTGCCTCATCTCTCCTATCATAAGCCGAAGAAGACCGGGTTGAGTTGAGACCCCTGGAATCTTAACATCACTCCTTCCCACCAGGTCAGCCTCAAGTTGCTCAGCCTCATCAGTTGCCACGGGCTCATCAACAAGCTCCCCTTCTTCTAAAATTACGGGCCCTTGCTGCGCAATCCATGAGTACGAACAAGGGGGCATCATCTTCCTCCTTTTCTTCCTTCTGCTCTTCGATATCGGAAGGGACGGCATCTTCAGCCGCCAAGTCTTTCCTGGCCCTCTTCGAGGCAGGCTCAGCCGTGGAAGTAGAAGAAGGCTCAGCTTGAAGAGTAACGCCATGAGGACGTTTTTACACCGTCTGTCGACGCCTTCTGGCGGACTGCTCCCTCGGTACTGCTGCTCTCGGCTCCCCTCTGGCCTCCCTCTGAGCCGCCTGATATTCATCAAGACCTCGCGAGCGTTTGTTGGATGCCACCTTCTCCTCATAGGACGCATTAATGCTTTTAATGCATGAACGTTCCATTGAGTAGCCAGGCATCCTGCTAGCCTGGAAATACCAGGTGCAGAAGCTAAGGCTTGCATAGCAGTTCGGCGTCTTATGTGGTAAACGGAAAAGAGCCTGTGTCCCCCCAGCTACGCTGTAATACCAAGCCCGAGCACCTTCAAACAGATTTTCACTGAAGGCAAGCTGAGCGTTGGGGTTACCGACATATAGTTGGTCATAGCCGAACTGTCGGGCGAAACGATTCGGCATATAAGGCTCGATCGTGCACGAGTTCCCCTGCCGAAAGAGCAGATACCCGGGCCGGATATTGATGAGCCACCAGAAGACTCCCGACGGCAGCCTCGTGAAGTCATCCGGACCCACAATGTCGGCGAACTTATCCCCATAGGCAGCATCTGTAATCTCGGGGAAGCAACGGTTGAGATGATAATTGGAAGCGTTCAAATACACTTCCGGACGTAAAACATATAGTTGTTGCACCAGCTCGAACTCTCCAGCCGCTGCATAATAGGGACAAACCTTTCGCATCGAGACACTGGCGTCATCAGTGGGGGCAGTGCATCACGTACCAAGCCATTAAATACGTGTAGGGAAGCTCGATCCGAGGGTTAGGGGTCTTCACTCTCGGCCTTCCCTCTGAATCGACCTCTGGGTTACCTTGGGAGTCGACGATGGCCTCCACCCTGCACAGGCTCTGAGTCAGGGCCCGCAACCCGCTTTGGATACCGGCCACCATTGCCGGAAGGAGAGCTATGGACTTACCATAGGCCAGCAGCACCGCCGGATACACCACGTCGGCAACAATCACCTCATGCGGCAATGTCGGCACTACACAGCGCTTCAACCACAGCATGAGGAAACCCGCCAGCAGTGCCAGGTAAGAAATGGGGATCTGGGCCTGGTGATGGAACTTTCGAAAACCGTGTCAGGTTTGAAAGTGTCCTCGTTTGACTCTATGGTATAAGAACTCATAGAGGCGTCGATCCTCTCGGCGATTTCTTCGTCAGAGCTGGGAGCCAGACTGGTCACTGAGTGATCTTTCTCAGTGATGCCATTAAATAAGTAGCTCGCCCAAGACAGCTGCTTAACTCCCCTAGCCCTCCAGGAAGTTATTTGACCGCAGATGTGGAAATGACACAGCACCTCCCAATAGGTCTCATATACACGAGGGCATTCTTTCTTCAAGAGATGAAGCTCCTCAGAGGTGGGGACGTATTCCTCATAAGGAGCATCCCCCATTACCAACCCCGAGACTTCATATAATTCATGCAGGGCGAGCCCCATTTCTCCAACCGGGGTGAAGAACGTCCCCGTCGAAGGGTCGTAGTGCTCCAGGATCCCAAAGAAATTTTGGGAATTCTGTGGGATGCCATATTGCACAGCCCTGACCGCTTGGTACAGTCCCACCTGGTCCAATAGACCTCCGAGTTCGGCGAGGACAAAGCTCACCATCTTGCCCCCACCAGTACTTGTCAGTGGAATGGACCCACCCAAGCGGGCGGAAGTCAGTGGGAAAATCACCCCCTACCTTCATGAATTGATTAATAAAGGTAGTGCTGAGCTGAGGGGTTTCTCCTACTGGATACTCGGACCTGAATAATCCAGGAAACAAGCCAAAAACTTCCTTCCCGTGTCTGCCAGGGTGTACCTTCCTGGCGCCCAGTATGCCGAGCGAGACACTGGGAACAGGTCGGGCAAGCTCCCATTCCATTGCCCGAGGGACAGACATGTGCTGAAGGTAGGATAGGGGATACATTCTTTCCATATTTGGAAGAAAGAATTTCCTATCCCCTATCTGGCGAAGCCACTTGTAGTCGCCATCATGTAGGACGTAACCGCCCTCGCCAATATTGTCGTCAAAGAAGAAGACGGGTTTCTTCAATGGAATGCGTGAATCAGTCTTAAATTCTGCGTCGGTCATAAGTTCCCGAAGTGTCGCCATATCGACTTTGGAGAGCCTCTCCCTTCGCCCCTTCGGCTTATCAGCAGTCACAGGAGCAGTCCTCTACAACACGAAGGTTAAGTTGCGGTCAGCACCACCTATGTGTCCGAAGTGACACTTCTTGGAGAGAGAGGATCGGCGGAATATCGCACTGCAAAAGGAAACGACATTTGATCAGAAACCTGAAGGGAAGTGATTAAGTGTCCACAACTTGAATGCAGAAGTAAACTCAGACGCGGAAACCATCAAAACCTGCGTCCAGACCCGAAGGTCGTAAGGCTTGCATAGAGCCTGCGTTTTAATCTAAGACTTATGGAAAATCTCTAAGTACTTGGACTCAGACGCAAGATTCATGAAGACCAGCGTCTGGTTTCACAAGACGCAAGAGTCATAAGAAATCTGCGTCCGAATTTTTCATACTTAGAAACATTCTAAGTGTTGAATCCGAAACGCAAGGCTTACCGAGGCCCTGTGTTCAACAAGCAGACGCAGATTCAAGCAGATGAAAGCAGCAGGGTCATCAAACCCGCGCCTTGACCGCGTCTAAGAATCAAACACGATTTCGAATCCGTGTTGGCAGTTCTTCTTCAAAAAAGGGGGATTTTTTTTTAGAGTTATAAGAACTCCATAAACCCTTTTAATGGTGAAAGTCAAGTCCGATGGCTTTATACCTGAAATAGGGGCTTCCTGCATGGAGGAAGCGCCCCTTTGAGTCTCAGCGGCGACCGCCCGTGAAGATGAAGCAGTTTGCTTAGCCTTAGGCTCCATTGCGAATCAAAATCTGATGTTAGATGGAAGAAGAGAGAACAAAGAAGCCATTTTCTCAAACCCTAACAAAGGCGCTCGTAGACGAAGGGGAGACTAAATGATGACTCTCTCTCGACGACTGTTGCCATTTATAGGCACGGCGATTCGCAAAGATACGTGGCGCTTGGCTCGACGTCGAATCACCGCCTAACGCGTGGACAGTGCATTTAATGCAGCATGAAGTTCGCACGCCAAAAAGAAGGTGTCCCGTCGGTTCCACAGGACACGTGGCATTGCACTCATGGCATGGCACGGATTCGCACCCAACAGTCGCGCCTCTTCAATGGACGCATCCCTTCAGCACGGCCATAGTTGCGTCCAGAAAGTCGCGGCTTCACTCCAAAAAGATGCGTTTCTCCGAAGTTCGCATCCTTCTAACCCAGACAAAAATCGCGTCTTCTTTATAGAATAACAGTCGCGTTTTCATTCCAAAAGGTGCAGTCCTGTGAAAGTCGCAACTTTAAGCTACTGTTCAGTCCTTGCTTCTGCAAATCAGTTCAACAGTACACTGGCACAAGCAGACGACCGTCCACTCCTGGCTTAAAGTGCACCCACGACAGACTTAAAGCAATCGGGGAGGTTTAGATTGTGCATCTAGACACTCAACACGATCAACTTTGGTGGCTTCAAAGAGTTCCACAGTACACTCACGAAGACCATGTAGGATCGATTCTGATGCCAAATGTTAGTCTATAATCAGTCAACACAAACACTAGACAAGAAGGATTAATCGTTAATCAAAGAAGTAACTTACAATAAAGGAAATCAAATCTCAGAAAAGTTGACAAACGCAAACAAAGAGATTTATCCTGGTTCGGTCCTTGTAACCTACATCTAGTCCCCAAGCCACCCGCTTGAGATTATCCTTTAACTTGACTTTGCAACCCAAAATCAATACACCATGCACACCATTTGACAAATCCCCTTCGCCAAATGTGTACACCTTCTCTTCCACCAAGAGAACACCTTCTCTTCCACCAAGAGAATACCTTCACCTTGTACAACTGCCTCTACAACCAAGAAGCCTCCTGTGTACAATGATTTGCTTTGAGAATTATAATACTTTTCCTATAGCCTTGGTACTGAATGTGTATGTGGACAAGGTTCAGTATAGGAAACAAGAACTTCAGAGAATCTTCACAATGGAAATGTCTTTTTGGTGAAGAACTGAAGTGGGAAAAATAGTTTTTCAGGTTTGCAGATTTTTGGCTTTGGAAAACTGATAAAATCTCTTTTTTTTGGCCTTTGGACTAACTACCCCTTATATAGCTGAAGACTAGGGTAAGTTAGGGTAGTTATAGGTGCAATTCGAATGTTTGAAACGTTGGAAAATGTTGCACAAAAGACCAACAGTCAGAAACTGTCCAACAGTCAGAACTGCCTATTAGTCGACTTGGGTTCTGAGTTAGTCGACTAGACTACGCAAAATTTCCACTATTAGTCAACTAGGTTTAGCTATTAGTCGACTTGGTCAAGTGTCGGTTGACAGACAGGTTTCTGGATAACTACTTCAAGTCGACTGCAACTGTTTATAAGTCGACTGGATCAACTGTTAGTCGACTTGGTGACATGGGTTAGTCGACTAGAAAATGTATTAGTTGACTATAGTTGACTGTTTGGTCGACTAATACACAAACAGAGAGTTGGTCTGTTTCAGGACACAGGATTAGTCGACTTGGGTAACTGGGTTAGTCGACTACACATTGGTTAGTCGACTTATAATGGACATCAAGTCGACTAATGGACCAATGAAGTGTGTGTTTGTGTCAAGGCTTTTACATTCTATTTCAACTTTACAAACCACACTCTATCAACTCTCCTTGGCACATCTTGATCATGTAGAACTCTTGATTCTTCATGTGTTAGAGCTCCAAATGAATTTGATCTTCATAAACGTCTTTATCGAAATATGTTCCAACATTCTCCCCCTTTTTGATGATGACGCTTTGTGTGCACAAGTCCTCCCCCTGCAGAAGATATGTTATATTTTCCTCCCCCTGCAGAAATTGGGTTATAACAAATAGAGAAATACTTTGTTCTCCCCCTGCAACAAATATATTAGTACATATATATATATAATTGTTCTTTATCAATTTTTATATGGTACCTGCAAGATAAACGTTAGATGGTACCAAACATAAAAGATCATATTTAACCTTTAGGAGTCCAAATCCATTTAGAATTTGGTTTCCACCTGTTAATATACACATAGTTGCAAGAATCACATATATCATGAATGTATGATGCAATATATGTATTTTTATCATGAAAATTTAAGTTCTTAGGAATCCATATAAACTTATTTTTCTTAGGCTTTATTTTTACAAAAGAACTATATGGATTACTATAACATGAAGATTTTGCAATAAATCCAATACCATGATTATCATGTGACAATTTCTGAAAAGATAATAAAGCATTCAAATTTTCTTTTCCTTTATTAAACTTAGTCACATTTTGCAAAAGATCTTCATATTTATTTTTGAAAACTAACATGTCTTTATCCAATATAGAAATCCTTTCATTCAAAGACTTAGTTTCCTTTTTCAGAAAAATGTTCTCTTTTATAAATTTCCCATTTTCAATTTTCAAAGATGATATGACTTTTTCAAACTCATCTTATTGTTGAGAATTTATAGATGAACATTGTAATTCATAACATGAATTTTCCTTTAAAAGTTTCTCATTTTCTTTTGACAAAACTTTGTTTTTCAGTTTTTCATTTTTCAGATCACGAAATAATTCATGGAAAGCATCAGAGAGTTCAGAATATGATACCTCATCATCTTCAAGTGCCATGTAACATAGGTTGACACGTTCAGTGGATTCTTCTTCATCAGATAAAGATGAATCACTGTATTCTGATGATGCTTCGTAGTTCTTCTTCTTTCTGAACTTCTTACTCTTGTACTTATCTTTCTTCTTAAGCAAAGGACAATCCATCTTCATATGACCTGGTTTATCACAATTAAAGCATTTGAATTTACCTTGCTTTAGAAATTTCCTGAATTTCTTTGAGAGCATTGCCATCTCCTCTTCGTCATCATTGTCCGTGTCGGAAGATGCATGGAAGGCGAGTTCTTTCTTCTTTGAACGGTGTTGTTGTTCGTCCTTCTTCCTTTCTTCTAACTGCACTTCATATGCCATTAGATTACCGATTAGGTTTTCTAATGTCATAGTTGAGAGATCATTCGCCTCTTCAATGGCGGTTGTCTTTTTCTCCCATTCTGGTGTGAGTGCACGAAGGATCTTTCGAACTCTTTCAACTTGGGTGTAGTCCTTTCCAAGGGATGCTAATGTATTGGTGATGTCGGTGAATCTTGTAACCATCTCGGATATGGTTTCATTCTCCTCCATTTTGAATAACTCAAACCTGTGGACAAGAACAGATATTTTAGATTCCTTAACTTTATTAGTGCCTTCGTGTGTTACCTGAAGAGTATGCCATATTTGATGTGCAGAAGTTGCTGTTGAAACACGGTTGAACTCTTCTTTGGTTAGGGCACAGAATAGAGCATTCATCGCTTTGGCGTCAAGGTTCGCGTTCTTCTTTTGATCTTCACTCCAAGCGTTGTAGTTGGTTGTGGGCTTGGTGTACGATGCTTCTACGATGTTCTAAAGGTCGTAGTTGAGCGATTGCAAGTAGATCTTCATTCTACACTTCCAGTAGTTGTAGTTGGTTCCGTCAAATAGCGGTGGACGCTGTGTAGAATGTCTTTCTTTGAATTGGGATGATGAGAACTCCGTTGCCATCCTTGTTGTTGACGAGGTATGCAGGGCTCTGATACCAAATGTAGGATCGATTCTGATGCCAAATGTTAGTCTATAATTAAGTCAACACAAATACTAGACAAGAAGGATTAATCGTTAATCAAAGAAGTAACTTGCAATAAAGGAAATCAAATCTCAGAAAAGTTGACAAACGCAAACAAAGAGATTTATCCTGGTTCGGTCCTTGTGACCTACATCAAGTCCCCAAGCCACCCGCTTGAGATTTTCCTTTAACTTGACTTTGCAACCCAAAATCAATACACCATGCACACCACTTGACAAATTCCTTCGCCAAATGTGTACACCTTCTCTTCCACCAAGAGAACACCTTCTCTTCCACCAAGAGAATACCTTCACCTTGTACAACTGCCTCTACAACCAAGAAACCTCCTGTGTACAATGATTTACTTTGAGAATCACAATACTTTTCCTATAGCCTTGTACTGAATGTGTATGTGGACAAGGTTCAGTATAGGAAACAAGAACTTCAGAGAATCTTCACAATGAAAATGTCTTTTTGGTGAAGAACTGAAGTGAGAAAAATAGTTTTCAGGTTTGCAGATTTTTGGCTTTGGAAAACTGATAAAATCTCTTTTTTTTGGCCTTTGGACTAACTACCCCTTATATAGCTGAAGACTAGGGTAAGTTAGGGTAGTTACAGGTGCATTTTGAATGTTTGAAACGTTGGAAAACGTTGCACAAAAGACCAACAGTCAGAAACTGTCCAACAGTCAGAACTGCCTATTAGTCGACTTGGGTTCTGAGTTAGTCGACTAGACTAGGCAAAATTTCCACTATTAGTCGACTAGGTTTAGCTACTTGGTCAAGTGTCGGTTGACAGACAGGTTTCTGGATAACTACTTCAAGTCGACTGCAACTGTTTATAAGTCGACTGGATCAACTGTTAGTCGACTTGGTGACATGGGTTAGTCGACTAGAAAATGTATTAGTCGACTATAGTTGACTGTTTGGTCGACTAATACACAAACAGAGAGTTGGTCTATTTCAGGACACAGGATTAGTCGACTTGGGTAACTGGGTTAGTCGACTACACATTGGTTAGTCGACTTATAATGGACATCAAGTCGACTAATGGACCAATGAAGTGTGTGTTTGTGTCAAGGCTTTTACATTCTATTTCAACTTTACAAACCACACTCTATCAACTCTCCTTGGCACATCTTGATCATGTAGAACTCTTGATTCTGCATGTGTTAGAGCTCCAAATGAATTTGATCTTCACAAACGTCTTCATCGAAATATGTTCCAACAGACCATACTCCAGACAAGATCAAACCCGGAGCATTGACAGTCCAGTCATAAGGGTGAGCTCAACTAGAGTCCAAAGTATTTAGAAATCCGTCCCACTTAACTGCGGAATGTCGAAAACTTTGGAGGGGATTCTGTAGGCTGTCTAAAAAATCACTAAGAGACAAGCCATTGAAAAGCAGAATTCTAAATTCTAGACGCAAAGCTAATTTTGGCCGCGTCTCGTCAGCGCCAAGGCGCGAGGGTCGAAACCCGCGTCTCAGCAGCACCAAGGCGCGAGGCTCGACAGCCGCGTCTCAGCAGCACCAAGGCGCGAGGCTCGAAACTCGCGTCTCAGCAGCACCAAGGCGCGTGGGTCGAAACCCGCGTCTCAGCCGCATTAAGGCGCGTGGGTCGAAACCCGCGTATCAGTTGTAACCGTCCCGGTTTCGGGGCCAATCACGGCCCACATAACGGGGAAAGTTAGCCCCCATTATGGAGTGTTTTAGGAGGCACATACGCCCCTGAAACCCTTATAAATAGCCCCGTCGTTATGAAGAAAGGGTCGGATGATTTCTGGGAGAAAAGAGCTCTGAGAGAAAAGAGAGAGAGAGTTCAACCCTTCAGAGAACTTGCTGTGTCAAGTTAGCCTTTGCCGACAATCTCTTTGAGAGTTTTGGTCGACAGAGCTGTATTACTCCGTCAACCACCCGAAGAGAAGAGCCCCGGAAGATCTCAACGTTCACCCGGTCAACGGAGAATAAGATTCACTCTCCACCGCCACTTGAAGAACCCAGCCTTAAACAAAGGGAGGATTCAAGACTCAATATCCTCCCTCCCTTGTAATCGGAAGACTGATCTGTTATAATTTTCTATCCAATCAAAAGAATTTTACAATTGAATCCTCCTTTTCCGACGCATACAAAATGCAAAAGCCATCCCTGCTTTAAAGAGTACCCTAAATGATGAATATTTATCTAGGGTTGCTAATCTTGATTCGGCTTTTGTAGTTTAGAACATTATTATCTCCCTTGGCGAATAAGAATAATACTATGCGGGGAGCGATTCAGATGTTGGAACTGAGGCTTCTAACGTATGCTATATGGTCCAAGGAGATAACCCCATTGAGGTAAACTCCGAATCTGAGTTAGAAGAGGATGTTGACATGTCTTACAATGAGCTTGAATCATTTTGTTAATAACTTCTTGAAAAATATGAATTGCTTAAGAAGGATAATAAGAAAATGAAAAATAAATTTGATTCCTTATTAAAAGAAAAAAATTCTTTTCAAAATAAATTAGAATGCATTTCAAAAGAAAACGATTTTTTGAAAAATGAGAATATTTCCTTGTCTTCTAAATTAAATGATCTTTGTGAAGGAAATACCTCTTTGAAAAATACGATTATTTTGGTGGAAAAGGAAAAAGAAATTGCTTTACAAGAAAATAACTCTTTAAAAAGAAAAGTTATTTCAAAAGAAAAAGAAAATGTTTCTAAAAAGAAAAAGAATAATAATTCTCATTCTCATCATGCTTTTCATGCAACCATTGATAAAAATGAGATTAAATTTTTAAAAATAAAATATATTGTTTGAGCTCAACTTTGAGCAAATGTGCATTTAACAATTCTACATTGGAAACCTTGTTTCAAAGGAAACAGGCTCCACTTGTTCACGCACATCACCCACATCACACATATGCACACTTTGCACATCATGATCACACTCATTCACATGTGCACCTTAGAGTGTACATATGTACACATTCCGGCCGCAAATTTGGCAAAATTTTATTATGATAGAGTAAATTCCTCAAATTTTACTAATATAAATGTTTGGATTCCAAATAAGACTAACCCTCGTAGACCCAAAAGAAAATTGGTACCAAAATTCTCACTTTTTGTATTTGATGTAGGTGTGGGCTCTCACATGACGTGAGAGGATTGGTGCCTTGGTGGTGGATGCATGGGCTAGATGGACATACATTTGATGCACCGCTATCAAGGAAGTTTGGTGGGAAGACCACCATATTTGGGAGATTTGGAGTATAGTTCTTATAATTTGGTAATTATCTCTAAACTCCTATTTTAGTTTACATGCGTTTATATTTGATAATTTTTAGCATGTTCTTGGTTTTGTGCTTCATGTGATAATTACTTGTTTAGATATAGTTTTATCAAAACTTGTGTATATACGTGTACAAGTAGTGAACAACATTTGATTCATATACGTTTGCACTTCATTGTTCATTTGTACTCACTACATGCACATGTATAGCCTAGTTTTGATGATTCTCTCATTTATACTTGTTTTGCCTATTTTTGTGCATGTTTTACTTCATGTATATGTATTTTTTATTCAAAACTAATAAATATACATGTATGCCCTTGAGTCACTTGCCTTCATGCAAATACTATTATGGACTCTTTTTATGTTTGGGATATGTATGCATATTGTTAGCTATGGAAAAATCATACATATGCCTTGAAGCTTGTTTTTAATGAAAATAAATTTTCATGTTTTTCATATTTTTGATAAAAAGAAATTCATGTTTATCTTGAGCCACATTGATTATCTTCATGAATATGCTATTCACATGATGATTGTACACTCACGTTATTTATTTGTTTATTCATGACTTTATTTCATAAAACTTTTATGAGCCTTATCGATTTTGAGTATCAACTATTGTGTATTTAGTATAATTCATGAGATACACATGATTTGTTTTCTTGTTTGAAGGATCTTTAACTAGTTTTTCAAAAATTATTTTAACTAGTTATTTATTCTTCATTTGGTAGAGTTTTCAAATTTTATAAAATATTTTTCAAACTCTTGTTTTTGAAAACTCCTACCAACCCTTTAAGGGCAGATGGATGGGCGACCATGTTTTATAAGCCTTATTGAAAACTTTTTATCATGCGCATGAAAAGGGTAAATTTTTATGAGTTATACACTTGCTTCTCATCATATTTTTAATTGGTATCACAATTGATATTTTTTTATATACTCATAATTTGTTTCTATATATGTATGCTTTAAATTTCAAAAAATATTAATTTCCATTGGTATTTTCTTTTCATACATATATATGATTTGATTGTGCTTGATTTACAAATATTTACATGTTTAAAGCACGAATTATGTTTAAGCTAAGCTTGCATTAAATCTTGTTTTCAATTGGTATCTCAATTGGTATTTTTAGAAGCTATGCATTAGTTTCAATTGATATTTTTATTGATATCAAAATTTACAATATACTTCAATTGGTATCAATATGTTTCAATTTTCAATTGGGTTTAAATTTCATTTGGTATCAATATGCTTTACCTATTTGGTATAAAATTTACCATGCATTTCAATTGGTATCAAATATAAATATTTTTTCTTTCATTGGTTCAAAATGTACATATTTTTCAATTTAAATTGGTATCACAAATTTCCAATTTCATATGGTATCAAAATCTTGTGATATCTCAAATTGATTTGTTAATTTAAGAAAAATTCAAAATTTGTATTGTTTATTTATAATTGGTATCTTAAAATTTTGTTTATATACAAATGATATCTCAAATTTGTTTAAGTATTATAAAAATTTGTGTTAAAAATGTTTTAATATGTCTTGCCTATATGCAAGGGGAACTTAACATCTCTTCTATATATAGATTCATATTGAGTGTGTCTTATATTGAGGAGGTTGACATCTCTTCTTTATGTGATACACGTGTGTAGGGGGAGCTTCACATCTCCACTTATGTATTGTATATTATGCGTTATGTGAGTTAGGGCTTGTCATCCCATCTTCATGTAATGCATGTATGTAGGAAAGTTAACTTAGCGTCTTCCTTTTCATGAATGTATATCGCATATATATCTTTATTGTGGATTTGGTTTTTACCCCTTTGTTGATGATTGACAAAAAGGGAGAGAAAGATTTTGAGTTTATATATGCATATTTGAGTTTCTGCATATATTGAGTTTATGCATTTTACAAAAGAGGGAAAATGCTTTAGAATGTTTAAACAAAAAGGGAGAGAAGGTTTTTGAGAAAAAGAACTTTTGATTTATGTGTTTTCTCTCATCTTATTTATGCATATACATTTGTTTAGTTTATGCACTTCATTGCAATATCTATATGTTTATTGTTATGCATGAGTTAAAGGGGCACTTCTATGAAGTTTAACTTTAATCCAGCATATATAACTCCATGAGTTTTGTCATCATCAAAAAGGGGAAGATTGTTGGCCAAAGGCCCATCACTCTAGTTTTGATGATGAATAACTCATGTAGTTATAGTACTAATGATCTTATATTTAATTAGTCTCAGATATATGATCAAGATCTTAGTACGTGTTTAGCTACAACAAAGGATTTCAAGTCAAGTTTTAAAGCTAGCACGTGTTGATTCAAGAGCTTGTGCATCAAGACCACATCAAGTACTCAAGAGGAGTCTAGCTCTTTGGATCAAGGTTTGGACCAAGTCAAGAAGGAGAAGAAGATTCTCAAGTGAAGATCTTCATGAGAAGACTTGTGTCTAGGTTTATTTTTAGTAATATTTTATTTTTAGATAAAATGTAAAGGATAGAATAGTTGGTGGATTGCTCAAGTATCATATACACTCACATACAAGATTTAGATGAGTTTCTATAAAAGAGTTTTCATTTTAAAAAATACAAAAGAGTTTTTGTTTTAAAAAAATACCGTTTTGATTTTTGGAGTTTCATATATACATGTGTTTTAACCAAAACTATTTTAGAGCTTCATGTCAAAAACATAGATATTTCATCATATATGTGTAGTGGATCATATTCATACACACTAAGCTTTAAAAGTGTTTAAAATATCTTGTTTTTGTAATTGGAGAAGTTTTGGAAAATCAAATTGGAAAAATACGGTTTTTGTTTTAAGGCAAAATTTCTAAGTTACAAAAATAGTTCAAAATATTTGTAACATGTTTTGATTTTTACTCAAACATGTTTGTATATCAAAGTATAATATTAAACTTATTTTTGTAGATTTTTAGAGAATTTATGGGATTTTATTAAAGTCAAAAAGCCAAGTTTTTAAATCCCCAAATTGCCTGGACTGACCCTCTATCGGTCGATCGGACGGTCGACTGGACAAGAAGTCGGTCGATCGTACCGGTCAACCGATGTGCACATACGTGCACAGGTTCGGCCGGTCGACCGCACGGTCGACCGCCAGGGAGTGTCTGCTCTCTGAAAATGGCCCGGTCGACCGGGTGGTCGACCGCTAGGCCATTGCCTAGTTGGCGGTCGACCGGCCGGTCGACCAACCTTCCCAACGGTCAGAAATTCGACCGTTGGAAGTCGACCGGGCGGTCGACCGTCAGTAGCCAGAGCTGCTGAGTTGGCTTCCAACGGGCAGATTTTTGGAGCCTATAAAAAAGGGACTCCCTTGGACTATTTTACATAAGATTTGAAGTGAGTTTTTTAGCTAGTTTAAGTGTTTATCTCCACTTATTTTAGAGCCAAATACTTCCATTCAAAAGGAGAGTTTATCAAGAGTTTTCAAAAGTGATTTTCTTGAGTTTTTCACCACCACATTCATCCTTGTTTTTCTCACACATACTTGAGCTTTCCATTGATATATCTATCCTATAGGAGAGTTGTTGTGAGAGTGATTTTAGGTGATCAAAGTGTTGTGATCACCAAAGTTTTCATTCTTGTTTTGAGGAGGCAGACTTGCGGGTTCGCGATGTTTCGAGTTCTAGTGAGAACTCGGTGTAGAGGTGCGGCCTCGGCAAGCTTGCGTGTGTTTGTTCTTGCGGGAATAAGAGAGGGACTAGAGAGTCCAAAGGAGTTCTAATGTAAACTCGCTTGTAGGTATTGTGGCACCGAGTGATCCGATGGGATCGGTTTTTAGTGAAAACCTTCATAGTATTGAAGGCGGGGACGTAGAGCAAGTGTGCTCGAACCTCGAAACAAATCTCCCGTGTTTGCGATTGCTCTCTCTATCTCTCACTTGTCTTTATATCTTACTTATGCTTATTGCTCATATCTTTACTTGCTTGATATACTTGTACTTATATTGTTATATGCTTGGGGATTGTTTGCTCACACTTGTATCAACCAAGAGAGCCAAAGCGGCACCTCAACTCTTATCTAGAGGACTCTTGAGGAGATAGTCCAGAGCCCTTCATGGGAAATTCGGCTACACTCTTACGCTATACTTGGTGTGTTGTGCTTAAGAATTTGTAGTTTGCATAAATAGTTTTAATTTTGCATTAATTCACCATTAGATTAGCTAGTCACCTATTCACCCCCCCAGGTGATTTCAACATGGACACACTAACTTTCCAAGTTTGGATTTTAAGAATGTCAAACATGGGAGGTGACATGAAATTCATGTGTGTGTGTGTGTGTGTGCAAATATTATGATTAGCTAAAATAGGATCTTTAACTCAAGGTTGTTAGACCCAAATCAAGAGCACAAAGCTCTGATACCAATTGCAAATCACTTAGAGGGGGTTAATAGGTAACAAGCTAATCAAATGCAAAATTAAAACTAATTATGAAAACTAAAACTATTATGCAAATGCACAAAGTATAACATAAGAGTGCAGCCGAATTCCCAGTGACGGGCTCTGGACTATCTCCTCAAGATTCTTTTAAATTAAGAGTTGAGGTGCCACTATGGTTCTCTTTATTGAATACAAGTGTGAGCAAACAATCTCAAGCATATAACAATTAAGGACAAGTATATCAAGCACATAAAGATATGAACTGTAAGCCGTCTAAAAATCATTAAAAGACAAGTCATCAAAAAGCAGAACTCCAGACGCAGGGCGTCTCAGCATCACTGCAGCAGCAAGACGCGAGGGTTGAAACCCGCGTCTCAGCATCACTGCAGCAGCAAGACGCGAGGGTCGAAACCCGCATCTTAGCATCACTGCAGCAGCAAGACGCGAGGGTCGAAAACCGCGTCTCAGCATCACTGCAGCACCAAGGCGCGAGGATCGAAACCCGCGTCTCAGTTATAACTGCCCTTGTTATGGGGTCAAGCACTGCCCACATAAGGAGGAAGTTAACTCCCCATTGTGGAGTATTTTTAGGGGGCACGTTCGCCTCTGATACCTCTATAAATAGCCTTGCTTGCTATTGAGAAGGGGTCGGTCGGTCAGATAATTCTAGGAGAAGAATTTGACTTGTGAGCTTCCACAGGAAAGGAAAGAGAGTTCAACTCTTCAAACAACTTGCTGCGTACAAGCCAATCTTTGCATGCAATCTCTTTGAGATTCCTGGTCAATCAGGAGCCTGTGTCACTCCATCGACCATCCAAAGAGAAGATTCCCAAAAGTTCTTGACGTTCACTCGGTCAACGGAAAACAAGATTCACTTTTCACCGCCATCTGAAGAACCCAGCATTAAACAAAGTGGAGATTCAAGCGTGAACATTTTCCTTCTCTTGTAATCGGAGTGTAAATCCATTGTAATCTTTCAATTGATTCAAGGAAATTTTACAAGGAATCCTATTCTCCCGTCAAACATGAACAATATAAGCATGAAAGATATAAAAACACAAGTGAGAGAGAGAGATGAGCAATCGCAAATACGAGAGAATTGTTTCGAGATTCGAGCACACTTGATCTACATCCCTGCCTTCAACACTATGAAGGATTTTCACTATAACGATCCCGCAAGATCACTCAGTGCCGCAACACCTACAACGAGCTCTCTCAAGAACTCTTGGACCCACAAGTCCCTCACTTGCTCCCACAAGAACAACACACGCGAACTCACAAGCTCGCCGAGGCCGCAACCTCTACAACTCCTCCAATTACAATGGTTGGAACACTTGGTGATCTCGTCACTTGATCATCAACAAGCACTCTCATAAACAAGGATCCTATTGGATGTATATGGCAATGAAAAGGCTCAAGCTTGTGTGAGAAAACTAGATAGATTTGAAAATCAAAAACTCAAGAAAAAGCTTTTAAAAACTCAAGAGAATCACTCTTGATAAACTCTCTTTTGAAATGGCAATGAAGCTCTAAAAGCTTGCTGGGAAAACTCTATTGAAGATGGAAAAAATAAACTCTTGAAAAACTTCTCTAGAACTCACCCAAAAATCCCGTATTTATCGACCAAAAAAAACTATGCGTTATGGTTTAAAAACTAGCAGAAATAGCCTGTCAGGCGACTACCCAGTTAACCGACCAATAGTCAAATTTTTGACTGTTGGAGTCTGGCAGTCGACCGGGCGGTCGACTGATCTCAGACCTAGACTGTGCAATGGGTCAACTTTGAGCACAGTTTTGAGACATAAAACGTCAGAATTTGGAAATAAGTACATAAGATGAATTTATAGATCTTGATGTCTTCTTTCTAATGCAACTAAATCAAATTAATATCATTTTGGAGTAGAAAGTTATTAACAAAATACTGAAAGGTGTCAAATCAGAAACTATAAACTGTTTTCAAAACAAGAACAGACTTCAAACCAATATTTGACATCTTTAACATTTGAATCGTTAAAATCATTATTGAATATGAAATATATCCCTAAAAGTTATCTTTGAAATGCAATTTAAGTAATGTTGATTGAATATGAGAATAAAAAGTTATGGTCAGAAACCATAAAGGTGTCGAGCAGATCAGCAGAATGGTCGGCCACCCGGTCGACCGAGAAAACCCAAGAGCTCACAAACTCAGTAGATTGACCGGTCGGTTTGCCGATCTTTACTGTGGTTGGCTGGTCGGTCAACCGAGCTCAAGTCACATGAGCTTGTGCACGTCGGTCGACTGGCTCAGCCTTCGGTCGACCGCAAGCAGCCTAAAAACACATTTTCAGGGTTATTAAATATCTTTTTAAATTCATTTTAAATATCATAATATCTCCATAAATCCTACAAAAATAAGTTCATTAAAATACTATGAAGTACAAATATGTGTGATGAAAAATCAACACATATTATAAACATGTGAACTAGTTTTTGAGATATAGAAATTTAATCATGAAACACAAAATCATAAAACTTACAAATATGACACAAGTCTTAAAAACCTTCTTCTCCGTCTTGACTTGGTCCAAAACTTCATCCATGAGCTAGACTCCCTTTTTGTGTACTTGATGCAATCTTGATGCGCGAACTCTTGAATCAACACGTGCTAGCTTCAAAACGTGACATTGAATCTTTTGTTAAAGTTAAACACCGACTAAGATCTTGATAGAAAATCTGAAACTAAATGAACATAAGATCATTAGTTCTATAACTATATGAGTTAATCATCATCAAAACTAGAATAATGGGCCTTTGGGCCAACAACATTTGTCTTCACAGTAGCACCTGAATGATGAACCATAAACCATTGGAGAGTGTCGATATAAACATGATTGGCCAAAATGAAAAGAAGTAAAACAAGCAGAATTAGACTCTTTAGCAAAATATAAAGTATTTGGACTTGTTGTCCAAACACTTGAGAATATAAAACATGTAGGGTACTATGGACAGCCAAAAATTAAAGATAAAATTATCAAACACATGCTCAGATCAATGAGAAACGCGAGACTTAATCAAGCCAGCGTTCCATTCAAAACGCGTGGCTTACTCAAGCTAGCATTCAATTCAAAACGTGAGGCTCAGTTCAAGCGAGCATTCAATTTAAAACATAAGGCTTAGCTAAGCCCGCATTTCAATTCAAACACGAGGCTCAGTCTAAGCCCACGTCTACAATATAATACAGGGCTTGTTAAGCCTGCGTTTCAGTTCAAACATGGAACTCAACCTTGTCCGCGTTTCTATGAAAACGCGAGGCTCAAGACCGCGTTTCAAGCAACAGAATAGTGTTGCATTTCTGTTATAACTGTCCCATTACTAGGTCAATTAATACCCATGTAATAGGGAGTTAACCCCATTATGGAGGAATTCTAAGGGATAATTATACCCCTGAAATCCTCTATAAATAGTCAAGAAAACTACTGAAAAGGGGGTTGGTGGCTCAAAGAGGAATAAGGAGAGAATCAAAAGAGTTCATCTCTTTAAACTTTCTGAGTTCAAGTTTAGTTCTTTTAATTTCTTTTTGAGATTTTGTCATTGATAAGAGCTGTGCTACTCAGTCAGTAATTCGAAGAGAAGATTTTCTCTATTTTGTAATCGGATTGTCTCCGTTGTAATCTTCTATTCATTAAAAAGAATTTTACAATTGTGATTTTCTTACTCATACAAAAGATGACGACTCTGCTAAGTATTGTTTTCTCAACTGATGAGAGTGTTGTGGCGCAAGCAGATGTCAACTTTATCGTAACGACGGTCAAATCGCTCGTTGTTGAGTTCGATCAAGTAAAGTATGAAGAGTATCTCTCTTCAAACTCCAAAAGCCTGAAGGTAACGCGGCAATACCACAAGGTCTCTTTGGAGATCCGTTCTCAAGTCTCTTCAGAGACTTCTCCAAAAATGGCCTGCATGAGCAACACCGCGTCTGATCGTGTGGCCCGCATTAACGTCTCCTACGAGACCAGCGTAGCTAAAGATGGTGAAGATCAATCTAGCAATCGATATGCTCTACAGATTCCTCGACCGCAAGTTATCGAGGGTTCCCAGCAACCCTTGCGTAACCACAATGCTTAATGTCGGTAGAGGTGTCGAGCTCGCCGACAATAAATCGAAAGAGCTACAATGCAATCTGTTCAGCAGGTGCAGAATGTGGAGCTCAGTCCTACATTGAACAACAAGAGAGAACACGAGGTCCGCATTTTTGTCCCAAAACGTGAGACACGCATTTTTACACAAGAACACGAGGCCCGCGTTTCTAAACGTGAGGCCCTCGTTTCAAATGCAATACATGAGACCCGCGTGTCAATTAAAGAACATAAGGCCCACGTTTTACAACGCGAGGCCCATGTTCCAACCAAAGGACGCGAGGCTCGCGTTTCAAATGCAGAACGCGAAGCTCGCGTTTTGACTTCAAGAGGTGACGCTTGCAGGCTGGAGCAACCACGCGAGCCCTGCATTTCAAATGCAAAATGTTAGACCTGCGTGCATGAGACTCGCGTCTCAGAGTCACAGCGCAAAGCTCGCGTTCACTCTTCAATGACTAATGTCAAAACTAAATCTGAAAGTTCTCACCCCCAGGAACCTGAAGCCTGTCTTTTAGAGACCCTTACAATGGATCTAAGAGATTACCTGATAAAGAAGAGAAGTGCGCTTCAAATCACTCCCTAGTATTGTTGTGAATGACTCACCATAGCAATGCTCTTGAATGCAACTGCAGCTCGTATATGAGCAAAAAGTCAGTATTTAAAAGGTTATCAGCAGCTCTGACTCCCGCTTGACTAAGAGTCATCACCCTTGCAAAAAGAAAACCTTTTCCGATACAGAGTACCCTGAAGTCACTACAAACATGGTGGGCCCAAGCACCACACCAAGCAGGGCAAAGGGAAGCAGCCACTAGTCAACCTCGACCAGTCTAATGCTGAACCAAAAGGGGTGTACCAACATACCCTCACTCGGACTGGTACAATTGCCTCAGTAAATTATAGTGCATTTTCTGAGGGCATTGACTGAGTTAAGCACATTCTACCATTTGGGAATCACAAGCCTCAAACTCTTTTGAAGAGAGAGAAGCTTTTGCATATATGGCAAGCACTCCTGAAGAAATGGCCAGGCGCTTTGAACAACAAACCCATGTTCAAAGGGAGAAACTCGATATGATTCATGCTCAATAAGAATCTATCGACACTCTTAAGTAGATGTTAACCAGGCTGCTTAAGAAAAAGAAGAAGCCAAAGACTAAAGGATCTTCAAGCAAGGGAAAAAGCCATGAGGATGAAGACTCTGACGCTGAAGATTCTGACGGTAGGAGTGCCAACTTTGCGAATCTAGAGACCCCACTGAAAGTGGAAGTGATCACTCGAAGAGAATGGGTGAACTAGAGAATCTTGAAGCTCTCGCCAATCGAGGCAGCCTTCAAGAAGCAGGAGTGGTCCGGCCATACCCGACTAAGTGGGATCTTGTCCCATAGCCTCCCAAATTCAAAGCTCTGACCCTGCAAACTTTCAACGGCAAAGGATCTCCGAACCAACATATATATACTGCTTCAAGTCTCAGACTGAAAATGTAGTATCAAATGATGCTATCTTGGCATGTTTATTCATTGGCACCCTTAAAGGGATTCTCTTTGAATGGTTCATGAAGCTTTCCAAAGGATCCATCAAAAACTGGTATGAACTAAAGAAGCTATTTCTCACCTCGAGATAACCTTGCCGACTCTCCTGGCAACGAAGCAAAGAAAAGGAGAACTGGTCAAGGAATTTATGGAAAGATTTTTGAACATGGCACTCCGATATCCTAATGGCATGACCCAAGTTACATTGGTAGAAACATGTTGCCACAATCTACAAACTGCACTAATAGCTTAAATTGGAGTGGCTGAGAGCCGCACTTGGAAGTAATTGGTGCAACAAGGAGAGCAAACTAAGGAGATTGTTGTCAGGGTCAAAGCAGTAGAAAATAAGCCTAGACCCGAGAAGTCCACAAGGCGCGTGCCAGAAGCATTTTCCCAAGCCAAAAGGAAAGCTACACTGGAAATAGAGATGAAATCTCTTCTTAAACCACAACCGACTAGAAGGGGTGGTCCTTCAAGTCAAACGCGCACTAACAAGCAGTACTCCTTCAAAGATGACCATGTTGACCCTCTGTTTAAGTTACTTAACATGAGCAATAGGCTGAAGTTTTCAGAATCCAGATGTTCTAAAAAAGTGGGCAAGACAGACAAACCCAATTACTGCCTGTACCACAGGATGCTGAGGCACCCTACTAAAAACTGCTAGTTTTCAAAGATATCCTCCAGTCTTTGATTAATGCGGAAGTTCTTAAGCTCTGCTCGGAGCAAAAGAAGTTGATGGCTAATATGACATCGTTCCTTCAGTTTGAAAAACAACCACCAAAAATCAGCCGGAGTAGTTCCCATCCCGAAAGGGGACTAAGGGTGATCAATGCAGATCCACACCACCAACAGGAGAAAGGACTCGTACCTATCCCTACACCTCAAGAAGAGATCATGTGGATTCACCCTGATCTCATAGAAAGTCAATAATGGACTACTGTTTTCAGCAGAAAGTCCAAAGGTAAAGCAAGAGCTTTACCTTGTAATATGGTATGTGCTTTCTCTAGAGAAGCAGAAACTGATGACACCTCTCTTGCTGATTTTGAAGAGAAAATAATTGTTCTCACTGCAGAGCAGAATACTCCGCTTGTGGCAGGGACCCGGTCAGGTCGGCAATACTTGAAGAAGTATGATGAAGCTGTGGTGAGTTCATCTAAGTCGATCTAGGAACCAGTTAAGCAATTCACGAAGCAACCCGTGGAGAAGAAAAAAGAGCTTCGCTATGCTAAATCTCTTCGAAAGACAAAGCTGAAGGACCATCGGAACCTTATCGCTTTGATGTCTTGACTCAATTGGCTAATATTCTAGCCAGAGTCACTCTTTATGAGCTCCTGAGACTATCCAAGTCAATAAGAAAAACTTTCAGGGAAGCCTTAGCCAATGCAGAAGCCTTTATGACTCAGATTCTGGCTAAATCAGAGAAGGACGAAGAGAACTGTCTCCACACTTCTCATCATTTCCTCTGTGTAACGTTCACCCCGGATAACATGTAGGTCAAAGGAAAACATGATAGACCCTTGTACTTCGCAGGGTATATTGGATCATCTGAAGTGAGCCGTATTTAAGTTGATCCAGAATCTGCGTTGAGCATTATGCCCCGTGTAATGCCCCGATCCGGAGGGTACGGAGACGTTACTGCGACGTACATACGCAGGTCGGAAGTGCCCTCACGTATATACGCTAAGCATCAGTACAGGCAAGTAAAAGAGTACGGAAGCACGTGGCAATATACATTCCAACATAAAGATTACAAAGTCATCGCAGAGCGTGATATACTGATACATGTACATTATATCACAGCCAGATACAAAAGTAAAATTATAATTTGTACAACAAAAGATGCTCACGGGCTGAAGAAGAAGATCCCCGAGCTAGCAGAAGGATCAGGAACAGAAGGAGCTAGGACAAATCAGCTTGCTCCGAGAAATAGGCTTGATCTTCAGTGGAGGGCTCCACTTCAATCCACGCTTCAGAACCTGAACATACAGATTCAAGGGAGTCAGAACCTCCCAAACAAATAATCAGGTAACAGCCGAGTGGCATAAGAGATATGAGTAGGAGAGTTGATGTAGTATCATGAATAATCAGCCAGCAAGTAAAGGAAGCATAACGAGTTAAAGTTGGGAAGACATTATACTAGCTTAGGCTACGACCTCATGAGACTAGTACCTCGAGGGAATAATCCAAACAAGGAAACCCTCATCTATATACCTTTATCTCATGTCACCGTAATCCAAGCGCATCAAATGGATCCACAGTTGACGTCTTTTATTATTATTACTTGTCTTACTCTGATGTCTAGCTATGTGAACTAGCGTCCCAGCACACATAGATCCACATCCGAGTAAGCAAGGTTGTTATTGGAAACTAGCGGGGGTATCAACGAACAATGTTTACAGTGGGTCCCGTGTATACCCGGGACCACGGCCCAGGATTGTTCCGTTGCTGGTGGACGGAACCTGCCGCAAGGCATACAGTAGGGTCTTATAGGATGCCCTTGTCAAGATGGTATCAAGAAGGAGGGAGCCAGCGCTCCCCTCGGTCGCCTGGAGGCCCTCAGGTCAAACCGGAAAATGTAGTTGCACAACATGCCTAAAACCACTGTAAACATGAACATATATTGATAGCCGCATGTTTTCCCCGACCCGATGTAAGTTGTCTCATTTTATGAGTTATTTAGGTAATTATCCGATTTCGGGAATGAGCAGGAGCAAGTCCGGAATATTATGAAGACAGGAGTATCAGGAGTACAATGTGTACTATCACGTAATTCAAGTTTGTAAAACAAGATGCCCGGTTACCATTCCCGTTATCGTGATAATTAAAAAAGTCAAGTGTGTCATGCCTGGTGTCAAGAGATAGCATGACAAGAGGAGATATTCGTCAAGTGACAAGTCATGTAATAACAATATATATAATACAAGTCCCGAGGATAAGGTCCATATTCAAGGAAATGATTAACCACAGCAGGCAGCCAAACTTAGTCGACTAGGGAGTAGCAAGTAGTCGACTTATGAAGGGTTAGTCGACTATAGAGGAAGGCCAAGTCGACTAATAAGGCCGCGTCTCATAGGGCCGCGTCTTCAGGAAGAAGTTAGTCGACTAGGGGAAAAAGATAGTCGACTAATAAGGCCGCGTCTCAGAGAGCCGCGTCTTCAGGAAAAAGTTAGTCGACTAGGGAAAAATGAGTAGTCGACTAATAAGGCCGCGTCTCAGAGAGCCGCGTCTTCAGGAAGAAGTTAGTCAGCTAGGGGAAAAAGATAGTCGACTAATAAGGTCGCGTTTTCAGAAAAAGGGCGCGTTTCAAATCAGCTAGTCGACTTGAGGTAAGGGAGTAGTCGACTAATAAAGGGTTCAAGTCGACTAATGACTGGGTCAAGTCGACTAATAGAGTGCAAACAGAGCAGAACCTGACTTTTGAGGGTTGCGTTTATTGATAAAAATTACAAGTATGAAAATAGTCATCCAGGCCTTGGCGAGTAGAGTTACTCGCCTAAAAATGTCCCTTTGATGCGTCCGACGCCCCGGGGGAAAAACACCAAGTGAGGATGAGTCCTTTGTCAAAGTTGTCGTCACATATCACCAAAACGATTACCGGAATAATCGCGAACGATTACCGGAATAATCTACGGCGATATTGCCGACGAAGAAAAGCTCGGCCCCAATCCAAAAGGAGGGTACCGGCCCTAGAGTCTTGCTGATGGTGACGAGGAGCACGGCCCCCAATCCAAAGGAGGTGGCCGGCCTTAAAAGGGAAGGAGAGAGGTTGAAGGTGCAAGTATAGTTCAATTTGACAAAAATGGGATTTTGCAAACGATGTTACGGGGGACGAATCTATAGTTCGTCGGAAAGAGGATGACGAGGAGGTGAAGATGGTATGCTTGGTGGTGGCTACGGTGGTGCAGGTGGTGGTGGAGATGGTGGAGAAGTTGATGGAGAGGATGGGTTTCTTTGATGTTTCTTGGTGAAAAGAGGTTGAAGAAGATGGTGTAGTTGTTGGAAATGGAGGAGGAGATGAAGGAGAGAATGACGGTGGAATTTGTGGTGAAAATGAAGGAAAAATGGTGGAGGAATGGGTGGCTAAAGAGAGCAAGGGGCTGTTTTCCTTGCTCTCTGTTGGTGGCTGCAGGAAACAAGGAAGAAGAAGAGAAAAAGTGAAGAGAGAGGAAGAAGGAAAGGTGGGGGTGGTTATATATAAAGGGAAGAGAAAATAATATAATATTGCCTCACCTTACAAAACAAAGGAAACGCACATGACAAAAGTTGCGTCTCCCACTCCAAACGCAGCCCTCATTCTCGCGTTTAGGCTAAAATGGGCAAAACGCGGGAATTAAAGCCGCGCCCAGGGAAATGCGAATTTGGCATTTGACCGAAAGGACAAAAGTCATAATGACTTGATTGGAATTGATTAGCAGTGCATTAAATGCAGCATGGAGAGGATCTCTGCATTAAATGCAGAATCCAGTTGGCGAAACTTGCGTTTGAGGAAGGAGACAGAAAATGGGAAAAGAGAAAAGTGGAATATTTGGATAAATTCCCAGTATCTGGGAAAATACTGAAAACTCCGGAAAAGTCCAAAAATTGAAGTATCTCAAAAAGTCTCCCAAAAATTCTCAAAAATAATAAATATTACTTTAAGATTTCTAGTGAAATCGGTTTTTAGAAATTCAATTCCATTTTCAAAATAAAAATCCGGGAATCCACTGTGAACGGTGTCTACACCGGGTAGACCGGATTTTTTGATAAATTCTAAAAATTCTCAAAAAAATTATTTAGATAGAAATCATGATTTTAAGGAATACTGTGAAAACTATTTTAGATTCTCAACTCCGTTTGTAAATTAAAAATTCGAGAGTCGGTCAGCGACACTGGTCGACACCGGTTTTGAAGATTTACAATTAAATTCTGAAAAATTCCAGAAAATCATGAAAAATCTAGAATATTAAAAAATAATATTTAAAACTGAAATTGGTAAAATTTGATTACCAAAAAGGTCAAATCATGCAGTACTACTATATGAGTAAGAATTTAAATAACAGAAAATAAAATAAAATAAAAATAAAAATAAAAATACTCTCCAAAAATCAGGATACCTAACTGTGTACGTATTCTGAGGATGGGGTGTTACACCCCGCAGGGTCACGCAACACTTGGGAATCCCCACTCATCGATTGAGAACCACTCAAACTACCATTTATGGCTTCAATGCTAACGGTACGCGCCCAATGGAAAAAATTAAACTCAAATGCCAGATTGGGACCTGAGATCTGAGGTGACATGCTATGTTATTGATACCGACACTTTATATAACCTGCTGCTGGGACGATCGTGGATACATCGTAATTCCATCATACCCACCACTCTTCATCAAGTCATGAAATATATTGATGAAGATGGCAAGGTCCAACTGTTGATTGCCGAAAGGCATCCATTCAAGGGAGTAGAGAACTACTTCACTGACTCTCCCCTCTACCAGGACTCTCTAGAAGCAGACGAGAATCCCCAGCCAGAAAAATCAGACTCTAGCAATGAAGCTGATATTGAACCAGAAGCAGAAAAAGAATGTCTATGGGAGTTAAATTGTAACCCCCTGATCCCTGGTGTACGTATCACCGTATCAGTACGCGAAACGATGTACAAAATTGATTTAACCTTTTTGGTAGTCAGTTTGAGCCAATTTTAGTTTCAAAAATCATTTTCTAATATTTTAATTTTTCAGGATTTTCTGGAATTTTTCTGGATTATTTTGGAAAATCTCCGTAGTCGGTGCGACCGCTACAGATAACCGACCTTACGATTTTTAATTCACAAACGGAGTTGTATTTGAGAATCCACTTCCACCATATGTCTTAGAATCGTATTATTTACGTTAGGGTATTTTTGGGGAATTTTCTGAATTTATCAAAAATCCGGCCAAACCAGTGTCGCCTGGTATCGGCGAGACACTCCGCGATTTTTAATTTGCAAACCAGATTGAATTTCTTCAAACCGTTTTCATATTACGGCTCAGGGTAATATTCCCTATTTTCTATAATTTTTGGGCACTGTTCGGAGCTGGTCTAATATTGGGCCAATATTATAATAATAAAATATTATTATTTTTTTAAATCTTTCTTTTTCTTTTCTTTCTTCTTCCATCTTCTTCCACACACTTCTCCTCCCACCGCCTATTTCAATCAATGACCCCATCAAAACCCCACCGCCTTCTCCTCTCTTCTTCTTTAAAATCCCTCCTCTCTCTCTCCCCCCTCCCATCTATTTTCTCTCTCTACCTTTCTCTCTCCTTCTCTCTCTCACTATCTCTCTCTCTCTCTCTCCATCTTGCTGTGTAGACCCAAAGGGGAGGGCTGACCCCCTTGTTAGCGGCCAGGCTAGGCCGCGGCACCGCCGGCCGCCGCAGGCGCCGGCGGCGGCCGTGCCCCAGCCCGGCCGGCGCCACCGCGCCACCCCTCTCCCTCGCATCTTCTTCTTCCTCTTCTTTTGCTGTCCTCTTTCTCTCTCTCTCTCTTCCTCTCTCTCTTGCTTTTTTCCTCTCTGGACGCGGGCCCAGGCCACCCCGGCGGCTTAGCTCCGCCGCCGGCCGCGTGGCCGCGCGGGCACAGGGCAGCGCTGCTGCCCTGTTTTCTCCTTCCTTGTCCCTCTTTCTCTCTCTAATTGGGTAAAACCCAATAACCTATTGGGTTAAGTGAGAAACCCAATAAACACCCACAACCCATTACACCCGTTAATCCAATAACCTGTTACCCATTTAACTTAAGTATTGGGTTTGGGTATTGGATCCAAACCCGACCCGTTATGAGTCCAAACCCGCATCCAAACCCAATAAAGGTAAATTTACAGAAAACCCCCTGATTCAATTTCTTAATTGCATTTAAATTCTTGTAATTTGCATATTTAACCCATTTCCGTTACTTTTAGCGTTCGGACGATATCGGGAGCATCCGGACTCCGATTTGGACGATTCTGGATCCGTTGCGATCGTGAGGAAGAGAACTACCTTCTCATGGCCAATTTGTGAGTGTTTTTCTTTTATAAATTATACTTTATCATGTTTAGTGAAATTGATTGATAGATCTTGAGTATGAATAAAATACGGTAACTATTAATTAGTAACGTGTAATTAGTGGACACTCATTGTAATAGGAACAACCAATATTATTGTAAGGTATTTCCTGAGTTAATCTAACTATCGGTGATGTAGGAATACTGACATAGACAACTCGGACACAGTCATCATACCTGCACCGCCACTGGCATTCGGGCCACTATTTCACCATATTCTCGGACACTCTTATTTCATATATGGTATCACAGTTAGATAACTAGATCCACGGTACTTGATGACACTACCCCGTTACTAGACATGACTGCTAGACACCGTTAATGTAATGCACAGGACATGGTATTACATGATACACGGACTACCGTTATTACATGTACTATCGCTACGCTACACATCTATGTTCCACTAGTACACGGATAAGTACCGCATTTCATATTATTGTTATCATCATTACACGGATACTGTAGTTCATTATACATGATAGTAAACACTGACTACTGTTATTACATGACACGTCACACTCTTATTTCGTATTCATGTCCCACCAATATATAAATGCACCACTACACGAATACCGTTATGAAATATATTGTTATCATCGTTACATGGATTCTCGGCATATCACTGTCATACATGCATGGCCTGTGTTTATATTCTTATCATATAGATCACCGTACATATTCCATATATGATTGTTGCCCGTCACTGATATTGTTATTCCTGTTACTGGACATGCGTGCTGTTGATATGCGATGTGTGGAACTAAGTGCCACGTGGATCTAAGCCACGGGGGCCACCTCTAGAATCCCACATCTATTGTTCTCGTTTCCCGTTATATTGTTCCCGTTTCCTTTTATATTGTTCTATGCTATCAACAGAGCTCAGGTCCTGTTATCATGTTACCCATATCATGTACTGTATTTGTTCTCGTTACATTGTATACTTGACATATCAGATCATAAAGCTAACTGGGGTATAGGGAAGACTTGACGGTTGATTAGATCTTATCGGGTGATGTACTGGATCCATATTGTTCTCCCACTGCAGGGGACGGTAGTGCTACCTACCAATTGCTCCATGAGCTCTCGTTACTTGTTTCATGCTCCCCTCTTAGCGGAGGGCCCTGGTCTCAGCAGCCAGGGGTTTGTTTAAGGCCGTGATCCCGGGTATGCACGGGATACATCTACCCGATAAGAGCTCCTCGACCACGGGTTTCCAATTAACATAATAAAACAGTATACATAATAGTGACGTCGGGAACACTTGTTATTTGGTCACTCTCTCGTTTGGATAATGGTACCCGTAGGCCATGTCCGGATGGGTTCGACTGGAGTGCGGGCTCCAGTATGAACTACCAGTGGTATGGGACACTGGAAGATATTGATTAAAATACCAGGTGGTACTGATTACTACTATTGTATAAAATTACATGACTTTGACATGATTTGCCTGATACATGTTTAGTTGTACTTGATTATTGTTCCTGATCATTTATCCGCTATCGTGTTACATGTATCCTCTGTTATTTTACCTGGTACATGTTACCCTTTCTGTGATGGTAGACTACGCATGTTCTGCAGTGCATATATTTTATGTTCTGTATACCTTGCAGACATCATTACTGTATATGCACAATACCTTATTGTGGTTATATTGCATATGCCAATCTGCATGTCCACTTCTATCACGTCACCACTAGCATGTTCATTTCTATTACGTCACCACTAGACAACATAAATATAAACTGGATACGACCATAGACCTGACCTGATGATAACCGGCTAGGTAGTGATGGTATTAAAAGATAACATGCTTATATCTTTCATGTTTAGATACTTCTGCTGCTACTTATATGCTTATTATATGCTTAGGATATTGTATCACTATTACAACAGCATGTCTTATCTATTATTATTGTGCTTGTATTATTATAGTACATATTATTGCCTCCTTCATTTTACCACTCACTAGGTCGCTTTCTGACGACCCTGGGTTTGCATGCCCAGGTTGGAGATCCGAGTTATCGTATTGTCAGATAGTCCATTGGAGTCACATAGGAGACTCACCATCGAGATCCTTCATAGGTATCTTTGTGCTTTATTCCTGTTATCTCTTTTATCCCTGTTTTTATATCTGTTATGATTGCTAACCCCTTTCTGCAGGTATTCTTGTACTTCTTTCCTGCTGGACCCCGTTGTCTATATGGAGGCTATGTTCTGTACTGAGGCTTAACATACGCGTGAGTGTGTTTTCACCTCACGTATGTACGTCGCCATAACGTCCCCGCACCTGCCGGATCGGGGCTTTACAGAGTGGTATCAGAGCCTAGGTTCACACCTGGTGTGGGTAACCACCTGGGTCAATACTCGGGCTCTTACCAACAGTATAATCAGATTCAGATTAACTTATCTGTATCTGAATTTGGGGATTCCAGTGACGAGTACAAGAATACACTGTCATTGACACTTCATTCCTTGACTCTTCTGTCTTCCTACCTGGAAGTAAATCAGAATATCCGATTTTTTTCTCGCTTTCTTTGTATCTTATTGCTTCCAATCTGTGAGTGTTAGTTCTCTCCAACACTTCTTCATCCCGAGTTCCTTAGAGATATCAGAGTGCGCAGCGGAAGTGTCGTGGACCCGTAACATTTCGGTGTTGGGGTTGGAAATATTGTTCTCATACCTGATTTGAAATTTCGAGGACGAAATTTTTTGTAAGGTGGGGAGAAATGTAACCCCCTGATCCCTGGTGTACGTATCACCGTATCAGTACGCGATACGACGTACAAAATTGATTTGACCTTTTTGGTAGTCAGTTTGAGCCGATTTCAGTTTCAAAAATCATTTTTTAATATTTTTGATTTTTCAAGATTTTTTGGAATTTTTCTGGATTATTTTGGAAAATCTCCGTAGTCGGTGCGACCGCTACCGATATCACCGTACATATTCCATGTATGATTGTTGTCTGTCACTGATATTGTTATTCCTGTTACTAGACATGCGTGCTATTGATATGCGATGTGTGGAACTAAGTGCCACGTGGATCTAAGCCACGGGGGCCACCTCTAGAATCCCACATCTATTGTTCTCGTTTCCCGTTATATTGTTCCCGTTTCCCGTTATATTGTTCTATGCTACCAACAGAGCTCAGGTCCTGTTATCATGTTACCCATATCATGTACTGTATTTGTTCTCGTTACATTGTATACTTGACATATCAGATCATAAAGCTAACTGGGGTATGGGAGAGACTTGACGATTGATTAGATCTTATCGGGTGATGTACTAGATCTATATTGTTCTCCCACTGCAGGGGACGGTAGTGCTACCTACCAATTGCTCCATGAGCTCTCGTTACTTGTTTCATGCTCCCCTCTTAGCGGAGGGACCTGGTCTCAGCAGCCAGGGGTTTGTTTAAGGCCGTGATCCCGGGTATGCACGAGATACATCTACCCGATAAGAGCTCCTCGACCACGGGTTTCCAATTAACATAATAAAACAGTATACACAATAGTGACGTCGGGAACACTTGTTATTTGGTCACTCTCTCGTTTGGATAATGGTACCCGTAGGCCATGTCCGGATGGGTTCGACTGGAGTGCGGGCTCCAGTATGAGCTACCAGTGGTATGGGACACTGGAAGAGATTGATTAAAATACCAGGTGGTACTGATTGCTACTATTGTATAAAATTACATGACTTTGACATGATTTGTCTGATACATGTTTAGTTGTACTTGATTATTGTTCCTGATCATTTATCCGCTATCGTGTTACATGTATCCTCTGTTATTTTACCTGGTACATGTTACCCTTTCTGTGATGGTAGACTACGCATGTTCTGCAGTGCATATATTCGATGTTCTGTATACCTTGCAGACATCATTACTGTATATGCACAACACCTTATTGTGGTTTTATTGCATATGCCCATCTGCATGTCCACTTCTATCACGTCACCACTAGCATGTTCATTTCTATTACGTCACCACTAGACAACATAAATATAAACTGGATACGACCATAGACCTGACCTGATGATAACCGGCTAGGTAGTGATGGTATTAAAAGATAACATGCTTATATCTTTCATGTTTAGATACTTCTGCTGCTACTTATATGCTTATTATATGCTTAGGATATTGTATCACTGTTACAACAACATGTCTTATCTATTATTATTGTGCTTGTATTATTATAGTACATATTATTGCCTCCTTCATTTTACCACTCACTAGGTCGCTTTCTGACGACCCTGGGTTTGCATGCCCAGGTTGGAGATCCGAGTTATCGTATTGTCAGATAGTCCATTGGAGTCACATAGGAGACTCACCATCGAGATCCTTCATAGGTATCTTTGTGCTTTGTTCCTGTTATCTCTTTTATCCCTATTTTTATATCTGTTATGATCGCTAACCCCTTTCTGCAGGTATTCTTGTACTTCTTTCCTGCTGGATCCCTTGTCTATTGGAGGCTATGTCCTGTACTGAGGCTTAACGTACGCGTGAGTGTGTTTTCACCTCACGTATGTACGTTGCCATAACGTCCCCGTACCTGCGGGATCGGGGCGTTACATAAATCCTTTTATAACGAGCATTGATAAGCTCGACGTTAATAACACTGCCAATGATGTAGGCGAGTGGTACATCAACGAAGATTTAGATTTGTTTATTTTTCTGTGTTTACTTCTGATTCCATGCTATCAGATACTAGTATTGACATAGATGATGATCCCTGGTTGGCATTGGATGTCTTGACATCATTGCAAGCACCAGTAAAAGCGAAAATATCAGCGATATGCAAGGATCTTTATTTGAGGTCCCAGTGAAACACAAAGGTCGAAAACCAATCCTATTAGGAAGAATCGAGTCCGAACTAGTGATTCGAGAAGACTCAAAAAGTGGGGTTGAACCTCCGCAATTCCCTCATTATGTGCCGAATGTGCTCCGAATGATGGAGAATATGAGATATGATTTGAGAAGTCTGGTTTAAACTTTGGCAAAGGAAGACGAACACTGTTTCGATCTTTTGTTCCAAAAGGGAAGGCCTCTGATTATTATCATAAAACTCGAAGAGGATTAGGCTATATATCAACCCTAATCCCATCAACGTTTGAGTCTGAAGAGTCATTATACCATGACCATTCGTCAGAAACATCATCGTGGGAGTCGAATGTCAGTATCAGTGGTATCTTCAAAGAGCTTTCGGTGAACATGGTCTTAACAAGCCACCTAGAAGAAGAAGACGAAGAAATGATCCAGTCAGATACAGATCCATGAATCAAACACCTGAACACTCTCTGGGATATTCTCTTTGAACAACGTGAACCACACATAGAGGATAAGGTAACCTAAATTAATCTGGGAGATGAGGCTAACCCCATCTTTATAAGCAAAAACTTGTCACCTCCCAAGAAAAAAGATCTAATACATCTCGTACGAGAGTATATAGATGTCTTCGCTTGGAATTACAAAGATATGCCTGGAGTTGACCCTTAAGTGGTTATGCACTGCCTAAACATTATTCAGATGCGAAGCCTGTCAAGCAACAACAACGATGGTTCCATCCAGAGATAATAAAAGTGATTCAATCGAAAGTCAAGAAGCTCATAAATTCTAGTTTTATCAGGAAAGAACAACACCCTGATTGAGTAGCTAATATCGTCCCCGTCACCAAGAAAATGAGAAGATTCAGGTTTGCATTGACTTTCGTCATCTAAATGAAACTTATCCTAAAGATGAGTTCCCTCTTTCAATCACGGATGTCATGATCGACAATATGTGTGGGTTTGAATGGATGTCTTTCATAGATGGATTCTCTGGATACGATCAAATTAAGATGTACTCTGACGATAAGAAGCATACATCCTTCAGAACACCACTACGGGTGTATTGCTATACCGTGACGCCCTTCAGATTGAAGAATACGAGGGCGACATATCAAAAAGCTATGAATACAATCTTCCACGAACATATATGCAAGACAGTGGAATGCTACGTAGACAATATTGCAGTGAAAAGTCGTGCCAAAAATGATCATATAGAAGATCTTAAAAGAATATTCGACATTATGCAGGTGCATTATTTGAAGATGAATCCCACTAAATCTTTCTTGGGAGTGGCCGGCGGCAAATTCTTTGGGTCAGTCGTGACATCCAAGGGAATCCACCTCGATCGAAGAAAATTAGTGTTATTCAGGAGATGCAACCCCAAGGGACATTAGAGAACTTAGAGGATTGCAAGGGCAACTAGCCTACATCCGGAGGCTTATCTCAAACCTCTCAGGACGATGCCAACCTTTCCCCAAATTGATGAAGAAGTGAGTCTCATTCATTTAGGATAACGGTTGTCAAGAGGCATTCGAGGAGATCAAACGACAGCTCCAGTGTCAGGGAAACCCTTCCTGATATATGTTCGAGCTATGGATCATTCTTTGGGAGCATTAGTAGCCAGAATGATGATCAAGGACACGAGCAAGCAATATATTACATTAGTAGAACCATGATCGGAGCTAAATATCGATACAACCCAATCAAAAAAGAATGCCTCGCATTGGTGTTAGCTGTCCAGAAGATGCGACACTACTTGGTGGGCCAAACTATTCATGTCATATCAAAAGTCAATCCTTTGAGATTGCTTATGACAAAATCATCATCGCTGAATAGTCGATTAGCGAAACGGGACATATTGCTTTTGAAATATGAAATGCATTTCTTGCCACAGAAAGCCGTGAAAGGACAGGCGGTGGCAGATTTCTTGGCTGAGTATCCAGATCCAAGGATGATTAAACTTTACGAAGATCTCCCAGATGAGGTTGCTGAAATTTATATAACTCAGACATCTTTCGAAGAACAGGTGTGGCAACTATTTTTTGATGGTGCATCGAGAATCGGTTCTAGAGGAAACATCATGGCAGGAGTCGGGGCAGTGCTCGTGTCTCCACAAAACTACGTGATTCCTCGTGCATTCTAACTGAGCCATGTTCTAACAATGTGACAGAATACAATGCCCTTTTAATTGGAATGCAAATAGCAGAAGAGATTGTCGTCAAAAATTTTGAAGCATACGGTGACTCAAATCTCATCGTCAATCAGGTTCGCGGGGAGTATGAAGTCCGACATGAAAACTTGGTGCCCTATCACAACGCAACCATCCACATGGTAGAGAAGTTCAGAAACTTCTACATCGACCATGTACCTCGCCAACAAAATGCACAGGCAGACGGATTGGCATCTCTTGCGGCCTCGTAGGCTCTTCCAGCCGGAACAACAGAGAAAGTACTTATCTATAGTCATGACCTGTACTGTCCAAAGCTCGCCCTTAAAGATGATCAAACTCCAATAGTTGATCTTCAAGTTAAAGAAGCTTTAGAGATTTCAACAGGATCAGATCTCAGGGATTGACAATTTTCATTTATTGACTATGTTTTATACGGCATATTGCCCGATGACCCTAAAGAGACGGCTGCTATTAGAAGGAAAGCCCAAGATTCTACTACAATGCGATCATGCGAATACTATATCATCGATCGCATGATGGAATCTTTCTTCGCTGCCTGTCACATGAAGAGGCACAAGAGGCACTGAAAGAAGCTCACGATGTTATGTGCGGAGCTCATCGACTTGGTCTAAAGCTCGGAGATCGACTCCGAAGACTTGGGTATTATTAGCCGAAGATAATCCCTGATGCCATTGCCTATGCTAAGCGATGCCATACTTGTCAGATTCATGATGATTTCATCCACCAAGCTCTAGGACATCTTTACCCTATAACTTCTTCATGGCCATTTGAGATATAGGGAATGGATGTGATTGATCCTATCAATCCACCATCTTTCAAAGGACATCAGTTTATTCTAATCATAACCGATTACTTCTCCAAATAAGCAGAGGCTATTCCTCTGAGAGAAGTAAAGATGTCTGACATGATCAAATGTGTCAAACATCACATTGTTTATCGCTTTGGCGTGCCATGACGGATTATCCATGATAATAGACCTCAATTCGTTCGCCAAGCTTTCCAAAGATTCTGCAACAAGTTTAAGATTCAGAGTGTGTCTTCAACGGCATACTATTCAGCCGTTAACGGCCTTGCAGAAGCTTTCAACATAACCATTGAAAAACTTCTCAAGAAATTCATCTCGAAAAGCCAACGTGACTGGGACGATAAGCTAGGTGAATGCTTATGGGCATATTGCACGACAGTGAGAACCCTTACGAAAGTTATACCATTCTCTTTGGTGTACGGGTGCACGACAATGAGAACCCCAATGAAAGCTACACCATTCTCTTTGGTGTACGGGTGTGAAGTTGTACCTCCTCTAGAAGTTCATATCTCGTCCCTGCGAGTTGCTTTAACCACAGAGATGACGGACGATGAGAAACAACAACTGCGACTATAGGAGTTAGAAGTTCTAGATGATAAGCATCTACAAGCCCAACAACAAATCGAGCTTTATCAAGCTCGAATTTCTAGAGCCTTCAACAAGAAAGTCAAAGAGCAGACTTTCAAGAAAGGTGACCTTGTCTTAGCTGTCAAAAGACCCATGGTGATGACACATAAGACGAAAGGAAAATTTCAACCCAAATGGGAAGAACCATTTGTGGTAGAATCAGTCTACTCAAATGGCGCATATCGCCTGATAAATCTAGAAGGCAATACACTTATGATACCAATTAATGGCAAGTTTTTGAAGAAATACTACCCTTGATCATGTTAACATTAAACCTCTAATCATTAGGTCAAGTATATATGACGTTTGCATCGAATGCATTCCCCTGCAACGGAATTCTCGGTAGATGACTATCCTCTACTCAACACGGGCATAATAGTCCTCATTGATCAATAGTTATTCGGCTATGTTCTGCTCAACACGAGCATAATAGTCCTCATTGATCAATAGCTAGTTGACTATGCTCTACTCAGCACAAGCATAATAGTCCTCATTGATCAACAGTTGTTTGGCTATATTCTGCTCAACACGAGCATAATAATCCTCATTGATCAACAACTATTTAGCGGCAAGTGGGACCAATGTCGACGATAAAATTCGCTGGAGTTCTAACCGGCATATAAGAAGTTGGTTAAGAGTTCTAATTGATACATAAGAAGCTGGTTAAGAGGAATGATCGGGTGAATGGTGCATGAGAACACAATTCAATCCTCAACAGAATTGAGCCAATAAAGGCAAGCTAACTGAGTATTAGTTTTGTCACTCTTCTTTAGAAGCCATCAAAATCCAATGCCCTCAATGGCTAAGGATAGAGAAAAATATTGGCTTTTAACTCTAATAGAAATTCTCGATAACTCATCATGCTGAGGGAATAGTATGACTAGCCTAACTCAAATGATAGTTGGTAAAGCATATCAATCCCATTGATAGCTGAGAATGAGCTAAAAATCCTAAGGGACTTGGTCCCACCTTTCCTCCAAAATCTCTTACCAATTCTCTTCCATGGAATGATAGGATCACCATAAATCTGGATCCATTTTCCCAGTGAAATGATCATAGAACTAAACCTGTCAAGTTAACATTCTGACGAGTTAGTCTCCAATCCTAATGAAGCCCGTCAGGTTAACATTAAATCTCTAACGACAAGGCTTCATAGGTCCCCATGGGTTTAAATACCTGCTCTAATTGAACGTTGTTTTTCCCTAGAGAAATTTAATATCAGTCACGTTAATATTACATCTCTGACAGTAACACTTTTGTTCCTCCTCAGCGAGTATAAAATTTCTACTTGTTGATATCCTCACATGGAGTCACGAGTCTTCAAACCTGTCAAGTTAATACTACACTTTTGACAATCAAGTTCCACTTGTCAGTTCTTTCAATAGAATGACAGGTCCTCAAAATTGCTCGTATTGCAAACTAAGTTTTGTCAAGTTAACACTACACCTCTGACAAATTACTGTTAAGTTCAATATTACGCCTCTAACAGTAATTAAGTCACCGTCAAGTTAACATCACACCTCTGATGGTCACTTCCCTCAGACTTTCATATCAAAGATGAGATGAGTGATGCCAAGTTCAATATCACACCTCTAGTATCCAGTTCATTATTAAGTTAACATCACACCTATGACAATGACCTTCCCTCAAGCTTCCACATTGAAGTCGAGATGACAAATTCTAAGCTCAAAATTACACCTCTAGCATTATCTCCACTGTTAATTTCAACACTACACCTATGGCAGTGGTACTTTTAGTTTTTCTAACGAAACTGAAATTCTTGTGGTACTAAGTTAATATTACACCTCTAGTCTACAAATTTGTCAAGTTAATGTGACGCCTCTGACAAATTCAATTTAAACCTATTAAGTTAAGATAACACTTCTGACGGTAAAGATTTTTATAGATTCACAACGAATTTAATCTCACTTATTGTTCTCCTTAATAGAATGGTAGGTCTATCTAGAATTGTTGTTAAATTAATATCATACCTCTAGCAGTATTCTCCTTGAATTCAAACTAAGTCCTAGCTATGTTAACACTGAACCTCTAGCAATAAACTCAGACATAATCCCTAGTGGATCAAAACCCTACTTGTTATTCTCTTCTATAGAGTAGAAAGTTTACAAAACTTGTCCAATCTTTTACCACCCAAAAACTGTCAAGTTAACACTACACCTCTGATAGTCCGTTCAAATTCCCTATTTGGTCAAGTTACTTGTTATTCTCATCAACAGAATGACAATTCCACAAAATTCAATTTTCTTAGTAGAATTAAACTTTTGATCGCTACATTAATTGTCACATCTGGCAATCAAATATAATCAATTTAGTCCGTCTGATTTTCAAACACAAAAGAAGGAACAAAGACGAGACATTTTGGTAATTTTTATTATTTATATCAAAATAATAAAAGTGATACAAACACTCTCATATTTGATAAATGGAGTGTTACAAAAAAAAGGGAGATACAAAAAGGCTAATCTCGTTCAGCGAGAGAATGTATCTGGTCCTAGAGACATTGAATCTTACGTTGGAGTATTCTCTCAACTTCCGCCAAAGCTTGAACTCTTAAGTCTTCTTCCGACAAGAATTTCTTTGTAGCAAGTTATGCTTGAAGAGTTTCCAGCTTGGAAGAATAAGCAGTGAGATCTTCTTGAACATACTTCTTGGTGACCTCTAACTCCTCCAGTTTCTTCTTTGCGGCGACAAGTTTCTACTCATTAACTCGAATCAAGGCTTGCACCTTAGCAATTGCTGCTTGAGCATTGGCTATAACTTGCTCCATATTCTTGGTGATGGCCTCAGATTCCCTGGAGTCATCAACCAATCTCTTGTAGCTGGCTGAATTCATTGAAGTGACAGGCCTCCTCTGCCATTTGCTCCTAAATCTCCTTCCGTTCGCGTTCTTGAGCAGTGAGGAGCTTGTTTACCATCAGTCGGGCCTCATTCACTGTATTGGCATTTTTCAAGATCCTCGATTCCTTCAAGCACATCCCCAGTTACTCCACTAGTGCCAGATGTTCCTTAGCTTGATCCGAACCTCCAGTATGATGAATATTTTCAATCAATTCTCAAGAAGCGTTCATGCAAACTTGAAGGAACTTCTTCCGGAGAGCACCAACTCAATGTAAGACTTCATCAAAATGAAAAATTACCGGACCATTTGAAGAGCCAATTCTTCCATGATGTCCATGGCCAGAGCTAACTCTGCTGATGCACTTTCAAACCCCGTTTCTATAATAGTGTGAATGGTGTCTATAGGGGTAGAAGCCATCTCACTTATTCTCTCTGGGAGTGTAAGGTCAACAGCAGATTCCCTCAACGCCAAAGTCGTGACCGGCACCTCTGGGGCTGTAATTGTGGTAGCCTCTGGTGTGACAACTACAGGAGCAGACTTGATAATTGCTCTTGGTGGCGGACGGTGCAGCTGTACATGGACCACACCAGAGCCAATATCACCTAGACCGTACGACTCGGTAAGGAGAAGAACGACCGCCTCGGTGAGGAGAAGAACATCACCAAAAGAATTTGTTGAGATATAGCTATCTGATTAAGCTCGACATCTCGTCCTTTGCCCACTTGGATATACTGATGGTGTGTTACATTGCCCCCACACACATGTACAATTAAAGCCTGCAAATATATCCACATTGATGTTCATCACCCTCAAAGCCTTGCTAACACCACCTCGACTCAAAACCAAAGCCTATCAAAGACATTAGGATGGCTATAATGCTCCGCAGCTTCAATGGGTTTGCAAGAACATGCTGCCCAAGGGTGACAAAGCTCATCTCTTGTGCAGACATGAACCAAGCAAGGGAAGAGACAAACAAGTAAAGACATGCTCCTTCCCAATATTGTTGGTTTTCGAAACCGTAGTAATAATTGAATTTTTCCAACAAATTTCACATCTTGAGAGCTTCCTCAAAGTAATTATCCTGATTCATGTCTATGGTCTGTATTGCATTGGCCCTCGTAATGATAAAGACATGGTTCTGGTTTTAGGCTTGCCTTCCCCAAGCTTCCAGTAACCAGGCAATCTGACACGATAGATTTCCACCACTTTCTGCAACTACTGATCATATTTGACAAAACTGAGTAATGCTCCACTTCATCTCTTCCCATGTACACCTCATCACCATAGGCCAGACGAAGTGTCACATTGTCCTTCATTAGGTTCCAGATGTCTTTCTTCTCATTACATCCTGTATGCGTGCTGTGGGAAGAGTTACAGGGAGACGAGGTAGAGGTTATGATTCGAAAAAGGAAGGGAGGAATCAGTTCAGGTTTGGCTGGGCAAGAAGGGAGAGGGGTTTCTGGGAGTGGGTGGTGAAAGAAGAAGAGGAATGGGTGCAAAGAGTTGAGAAGAAGGTGATTGTAGGAAGAGGAGGAGGAGAGGCGAGAGAAGAAGACGGAGATGAAACCCATTGGAATTGATTGAGAGAAAGAGAGATGAGATAAAGAAAGTGTTTAATTAAAATTTAATTAGGATTTAATTAGATAACACGTGTTTTACACGTGTATAATAGGAGCAGTTTGGTCATTTAAAACATGTGACAATCACGGGGCAGAAGTGTAAACGGTGGACTAATGGAAGGAAGTTTTTTGAGAATTCGAAGGATAGTTTATGGTATTATTTTGATAATTTGATAGTTTAGTTTTTTTTGAAAAAAACAGTGACAGCTTATGGTATTTTTGGTAAAATTAGCCAAAATGTTAGAAATATATCGAAGACGAGTGATATTTGAAACCATGATATAGACCTTAAAAAATTAAGGTAAGCACGACTAAATCACCATAAAACTCAAGCCATCTCTGCATGTTCAAATATTAGCAAGACAATTAGATCAAATAAAAAAATTACATCAACACATGCAACCATGCAAGTACCTCAGTTGGGAATAGGAGAATCGTGCTGATAACGTGTTATAAATTTTGGAGGAAAGAGACGAATAATAAACCAAAAATTTGGAGAAATGAGACAAGCAAATTTGCACAATGAGAATGTAAAGAGAAATCTTTCTTCTTTGCAATTTATTCAATCATCTACACACTTATTCATCAACACTGACCAAAGGGATATTTTCTCCTGTGACTCATATAGAAACTTTATCCTTCTGTCCATCATTTCCTCTCTCATTTCCCCTTCTTTCTGTTGCCCAGAGGCCTTCCACTCTAGTTTTGATGATGATTAACTCATGTAGTTATGTGTACTAATAATCTTGTGATTTTAGTTTCAGATCATTAATCAAGTTATTAGTAGGTGATTAGCTTCAACAAGATGATTTGGAAGCTTTCACATGTTGATTCAAGAGCCCGAGCGTTAAAGATCATATATAGTAATTGCTCGGTGGATCAAGGAGTTTTGGATCGAGTCGGCTTGGAGACGGCGCTCTACAAGAAGACATCGGTACCATAGTTTAGTTTTGTGTTTAGATCCAAATTGTAAAGATTAGAATAGTATGATATGCTCAAGTTCACAACACACACACGTTTCATGTTTTGAATATTGGCTTTTGGTTTTTCCGTTTTTGGTTTAACCGATCTTAGTTTTCATGAATAGATAGATCAAAACAAGTTTACATGGTTTAATGTATATTAGATTTGTTCTATATACATGCATGCTTCAACTATTTAAACAAACTTACTTTGATATACCTATTCATGTGTTTTAGGTTTTGTGTTTTAACAAAACTTATTTTGGAATTAAAGACAAAAACTATGATATATATGTTTCATGTATATAAAATTATATCCATATACATCATGCCTAAATGTTGTTTAAATATCATGTTTTTGTATTTGGATGAGTTTTGGACAAAACGTATTTTCTATTCAAAAATCTAAGTTTTAGAAAATACAGTTTTTGATTTTGGCAAAATTTCTATAACACAAATATAGTTCAAAATGTTTGAGATTTGTGTTAAACTTTTTAACACAAGTTTGTATTTCAATGAAAAATGATAAAACTATTTTTGTGGATTTTTAGTGATTTAATGGGAATTTTTAGGATTAAAAATACATGTTTTTGCTGACCAGAACAGTCTCTGCCAGGCTAGGTCGGTCGACCCCTACGGTCGACCGCACCAAGTAGCCGGTCGACCGTATCAGTCAACCGACGTGCACGGATACGTGCACGCTGGTTGCCACATGGTCCGGTCGACCGTACGGGCGACCGACTGCATGCAGGCAACTCTCTGTTTGTTTCGGTCGACCGGGCAGTCGACCGGTAGCTGGCAACGGTCAAAATGTGACCGTTGGCTGGTCGACCGCACGGTCGACCGGTAGGTCATTTTTGGCAGGATCTGCTGCCAATGGCTATATTTTTCTGGGGGCTATAAATACCCCATTGATGGCCAGTTTTCTAGAAGATTTTTTGTGCGAATTTTCCTGACTCTCTAGTGTTTTCACAGCAATCAAAAGAAGTTTTTGGACTTTATATTGAACAATCTATTTGTGTTTTTGCTAGAGTTTAGAAAATCAAGAAAGGGTTTTTGGGAAAAGATTTTGATTCAACTTCTATATCTTGGTTTCAGTTTTTTCAAGAATTTTCTTTGAGTTTTTGAGTTCCATTCCTTTGGTTTTCTCCACACTTGAGCTACATCTACTTTCTTATTCTATAGGATCTTTGTGTGGGAGAAAGAGATTGTTTGTGGTTGTTGTATAGACCACCAAGTTAAAAACCCAATCTTTTCTTGGCTTTGTGCCTTTGGGTTGTATCCCTCAAGTTGTGAGGTAATCCTTGTATTGGTTTGTGCTAATCTCTCAAGTTGTGAGGTGATTGTTGTTGGCTTGGAGTTGTGCCTCAAAGAGGAGGTTGTGTTTGTAAGGAGACGAGTTGGGTACTCATTGTAATTGTTATTGCCCCAAATCCTCGGTGGAGGTTCCCTTTGTGGAGTCCTTTGTGGACAAGCTAGTGGATTTAAAATCCTTCTGGGTGAAGGCGGGGATGTAGAGCTGGGTGCTCGAACCTCGAAACATATCTTGTTGTTTGCGCTTGATCCCTTGGCTCTTACTATCTCTCTCTTTACTTTGTGCCTTGCATCTATTCATATTGTTCATTCATAATTATTTGCTTGGCTTGTTTGAGTGTGCATCTCTTGTTAATTGCAATTAGTTTTTAAAATTCCGCATTAAGTTCATTAGATTAGCATAATCACCTATTCACCCCTCCTCTAGGTGATTTTCAATTGGTATCAGAGCCTCCGCTCCTGATATTTAGGTTTAACCACCTATGAGTGAGATCTTGCTTTGCTAATCTTCATTTGCATTGTTCATTTGCACACATTTAGTTTGCACTCATGGATAGCCCTCCTATGTTTGACTTTTTTAGACTTGATGTTTGGAAGGCCAATATGAGTAATCATTTGAAAAACCTGGGACATCTAGTTTATCAAGCCACTACTCACGAATCCTACCCAAATGCTAGTAAGCATAAGAAGGCCAATGCATTAGCACTTAAAACACTTAGAGCATCTCTTAATGAAGATCTTTTACCGGTCTTTGATCATTATGATTCAGCTTTTGCAGTTTGGAGCTTATTGACTCTCCCGAGCTACCAAGGATTATCAAGAAGTTGAGGAGATCTAGGAGAGACAAGTCCGACGAGCATTGCCTCATGGTTCAAGGGAAAAACTCCCTTGAGGTACAATCGGATTCTCAACTAGATGATTGCTCTAGTTCCTATTGCGATGGTTGTTTAGAAGCTCAAACCCTAAATATGGAACTTGCCACAAAGCTTGAAATTTTTTTGGAAAAACATAATCTTTTGAAAAGAATCATTTTGAATTAAAGAAGAAATGAAGGATTTGTGCTCAACTTTTAAATCGGTTTTGCAAGAGAAGGAAGAGATTACTAGTGAACGTGACTCACTAAGATCTCAACTAGACCTTGCCCTAAAAGAGATTGATGTTTTGAAAAACAAAAATGATTGTGATGATGTTGTGAAAAACAATGAGGTTTTATCTTCAAAATTAGATTTTGTTTTAAAAGATAACCTTGTTTTGAAAAATGAAATTGATTTCATTGCAAAAGAATTGGATTTAGTTTTAAAGAAAAATGAATCTTTGAAAATTGATATTGATTCTCATGTGTGCCATGCTAGTGTAGTTTCTTCTTCTAGCACACCTATTGTATGCTCCACTTTATCTTCAAGTATTGAAAAAGATATAAATGTGTTGAAGAAAAGTGTTGAATGTTTGGGCTCCACTTTGAGCCAATGTACTTTGAATCATACACGCTTGGAAACCTTGGTTCGTAAGAAACAAGGTCCATCTTTACATGTACACCCATCACGGCATACACATGCTCATCACGGACACAACCATAACATGTATGCTCATGTGTACACTTGTACACATTGTGGTCGAAAAGGCCACCTTGCTAGATTTTGCTATGATCGTCTACATATTGAAAATTTAGCAAATAATCTTGTTTGGGTTAGAAAAGATACTAACCCCTATGGACCCAAAAGAAAATGGGTACCAAAGACCACCCTTAAATTTTTGATGTAGGTGTGGGCTCTCGCATCACGTGAGAGTAGCGGTGCCTTAGAGTGGATGCGTTCCATGCTTAAGAGAAAACAATTTGGATGCATCACTTTCAAGGGGAGTTTGGTGGAGAAGGACCACCATTGGTATGGAGAACTAGAGATGTGCCTTCATCGGTTTTGGTATCTATCTCTTACTCCCGTTTATATTTACATGCTTTTCATGTTCATCTATTTATAGCATATCATGTTTTATTGTTCATTATGCTTACGTCATGTTAATTAGATTAGTGATATACATGTTTAGTTACTTGAGACACTTCTTGCTTATATGGATTTATATCTATGTTTCTCACCTTGTTTAAACTAATATGTATGCACTAGATCTAATGTACATGCATATACATAATGATCACATGAATGTTTATGATAATTTGTTTTGATGACTCATGTTTTGGTTTAGTATGTTGAATGCCATGTCTATTAGACCTTTGACATACATGTATAGCTTTTGAGATCACCCATGTTTATATGGACCCATATGTTTGTTCTCACCATTTGTTTAGCTATTATGTATTTCATGATTCTAATAGCATGTGGATTTTCTTTATGATCATTTTTATGTCTATCATGTTGATTTATGTGTCGTTTTATTCTTCTTAATTTGAATATATGTTTAGATGTTAGTTTTCATGAAAACTAGAATTTATACTTGTACCTATAGTGGGACACAAATAAATCTTTATATATGTTTGTGCTTGGATGCTTATTTGTACCCATTAGATGTGCTAGTATAATCTAGTTTTGATGATTCATGCATTCTAACTTGTATTCCCTATTTTGGACATGTTTTATGATCATGTGTTTTCACTTCTTGTATATGTTTATTTTGCCAAACTTTAAGATATACATGTATACCCCTTGAGTCATTTACTTTTCATGCAAATCTATATATATGGACTCAATTGTGTTTAGGGATATGTATGTATACTTATTGTGTTGACAATTCATACATATACCTTGAAATGAAATTTGTTTTGGTGACAATTTTTTTTCTTGATTTCATGTTTATGTGTTTTAACTTCATGTATATATCTATCTTATCCAAACTATTGATTATACATGTACATCCTTGAGCCACGTGCCTTCATGCATATACCTTTGTGGACTCATTATGTTTAGGATATGTATGTATACTTTAGTTTGTACATGACATACATATGCCTTGAAGTTTAAATTGTTTTGATGTTTTTCATGTTTTTAGGTAATTTCAATTTGTAATGAAAATCTAGTTTCTCATGTTTTTATGTTTTTAAGGAATTTCACATGAGCTTAATTGAATATTTTCATGTTGATATGTGTCACATAACACTGGTTCACTCACTTTATTAGTTTACTCATGATTTGTTTTCATGAGACTATAATATGGGCTTTATGGATTTTGAGTGTTTAGTGATCATGTGAATTACATGTGTTTCATGAAAAACAATTTTGTTTTATTCCTTGCTTGAAGGATTTCGTACTAGTTTTAAAAGTTTTTCCTATAACTAGTTCGTATTCTTCACTATGGTAGAGATTTTCAAACATACTACATTTTCAAATCTATTTTTGAAAACCCCTACCTCAAAAGGGTGGTTAGATGGGAGATCATGTTCATGAATGCTTTAAAATGAAAATCATTTAAAACTTGAACCATGATTGGGAGGCTAGGTTATATGAGATATACATTTGATATTATTGTTGTTTCAATTGGTATCATTGAATTCTTTCAATTGGTATCAATCTTGACATTTCTTGTATACTCATATCTGTTTGTATGTATGTATGCTTCATTTCAAAGAATATCAATTCAATTGGTGTCTATTTTTCATACATATTTATGTTTGTGTTTATGCTAAGCTTGAGCTTCAATTTTGTTTCAATTGATTACTTTTAAATTGGTATCAAGCCTACGCATTGTTTAGTTGGTATTTCATAAAGGGGAGAAAACTTGTATTTCATCTTTCAATTGGTATTTGTTTTCCACTCCCACACTTTATGATTGAAAATTTAAATTTGGTATCATATGTTCAAAATGAAAAATATTTACAATTGGTATCAATATTTTTTTGTTTGTTTCCTTTCAATTGGTATCAAGATGCTATTCTTTGACATATTTTCAATTGGTACCTTAATTGATTGTCACCCCTAATTGGTTTTATTTTTGTTTTAGACAAAAAGGGGGAGAAAAATTTATTGATTTGGTTTTGCCTTTATCCCTTATTGATGAGTGTTTCTTTGTATTAAAAAGGGGAGAAGATTTCGTTTTGTTTTGGTTTTTACCCCTTTATTGATGATTGACAAAAAGGGGAGAATTATTTGAGAAGTTTTATATATGCATGTTTATGTTTTGCATATATTAAGTTTAATTTAGTTTAATTTTAATTGGTATCTAGAGCATGTTTTGTTTTTAAACATTTCATTGATATCTAGAACCTTTTATTGTTTATGCATTTCTATGCATTCATGTTTAAGAGCCTTCATTGTATATTCATTATTTTATTTGGTTATGCATGAGTTAAGGGGGAGCTTCTTTGAAGCTTAACTTTAATCCATGCATATACCTGAGTTTTATCATCATCAAAAGGGGGATTGTTGTCCAGAGGCCTTCCACTTTAGTTTTGATGATGATTAACTCATGTAGTTATGTGTACTAATAATCTTGTGATTTTAGTTTCAGATCATTAATCAAGTTATTAGTAGTGATTAGCTTCAACAAGATGATTTGGAAGCTTTCACATGTTGATTCAAGAGCCCGAGCGTTAAAGATCATATATAGCAATTGCTCGGTGGATCAAGGAGTTTTGGATCGAGTCGGCTTGGAGACGGCGCTCTACAAGAAGACATCGGTACCATAGTTTAGTTTTGTGTTTAGATCCAAATTGTAAAGATTAGAATAGTATGATATGCTCAAGTTCACAACACACACACGTTTCATGTTTTGAATATTGGCTTTCGGTTTTTCCGTTTTTGGTTTAACCGATCTTGGTTTTCATGAATAGATAGATCAAAACAAGTTTACATGGTTTAATGTATATTAGATTTGTTCTATATACATGCATGCTTCAACTATTTAAACAAACTTACTTTGATATACCTATTCATGTGTTTTAGGTTTTGTGTTTTAACAAAACTTATTTTTGGAATTAAAGACAAAAACTATGATATATATATGTTTCATGTATATAGGATTATATCCATATACATCATGCCTAAATGTTGTTTAAATATCATGTTTTTGTATTTGGATGAGTTTTGGACAAAACGTATTTTCTATTCAAAAATCCAAGTTTTAGAAAATACAGTTTTTGGTTTTTGACAAAATTTCTATAACACAAATATAGTTCAAAATGTTGAGATTTGTGTTAAACTTTTTAACACAAGTTTGTATTTCAATGAAAAATGATAAAACTATTTTTGTGGATTTTTAGAGATTTAATGGGAATTTTTAGATTAAAAATTACATGTTTTTGCTGACCAGAACAGTCTCTGCCAGGCTAGGTCGGTCGACCCCTACGGTCGACCGTACCAAGTAGCCGGTCGACCGTATCAGTCGACCGACGTGCACGGATACGTGCACGCTGGCTGCCACATGGTCCGGTCGACCGCACGAGCGACCGACTGCATGCAGGCAACTCTCTGTTTGTTTCGGTCGACCGGTAGCTGGTAACGGTCAAAATGTGACCGTTGGCCTGTCGACCGCACGGTCGACCGGTAGGTCATTTTTGGCAGGATTTGCTGCCAACGGCTATATTTTTCTGGGGGCTATAAATACCCCATTGATGGCCAGTTTTCTAGAAGATTTTTTGTGCGAATTTTTCCTGACTCTCTAGTGTTTTCACAGCAATCAAAAGAAGTTTTTGGGCTTTATATTGAACAATCTATTTGATGTTTTTGCTAGGGTTTGGAAAATCAAGAAAGGTTTTTGGGAAAAGATTTTGATTCAACTTCTATATCTTGGTTTTAGTTTTTCTCAAGAATTTTCTTTGAGTTTTTGAGTTCCATTCCTTTGGTTTTCTCCACACTTGAGCTACATCTACTTTCTTATTCTATAGGATATTTATGTGGGAGAAAGAGATTGTTTGTGGTGTTGTTTAGACCACCAAGTTAAAAACCCAATCTTTTCTTAGCTTTGTGCCTTTGGGTTGTATCCCTCAAGTTGTGAGGTGATCCTTGTATTGGTTTGTGCTAATCCCTCAAGTTGTGAGGTGATTGTTGTTGGCTTGGAGTTGTGCCTCAAGGAGGAGGTTGTGTTTGTAAGGAGAGGAGTTGGGTACTCCTTGTAATTGTTATTGCCCCAAATCCTCGGTGGAGGTTCCCTTTGTGGGAGTCCTTTGTGGACAAGCTAGTGGATTTAAAATCCTTCTGGGTGAAGGTGGGGATGTAGAGCTGGGTGCTCGAACCTCGAAACATATCTTGTTGTTTGCGCTTGATCCCCTGGCTCTTACTATCTATCTCTTTACTTTGTGCCTTGCATCTATTCATATTGTTCATTCATAATTATTTGCTTGGCTTGTTTGAGTGTGCATCTCTTGTTAATTGCAATTAGTCTTTAAAATTCCGCATTAAGTTCATTAGATTAGCATAATCACCTATTCACCCCCCCTCTAGGTGATTTTCGCTTCTTCCTTTCCTCTCCTCCCTCCTCCTCCTCCCTGATTGATCGGTTTCTGATTAGTCATCAATGATGCATTTTATTATCGCATTTCCCCATCGGTTTATGAATAAAATACTGCTTCTCACTCATGTTTTGATCTCTTATGCAGATTATGAAGGATAGGGGTAAAGTTAGAATTAAGAGCTTAATTAAACCCATTTTTCGGGTAATTAAACCATATTTCTTGGATACCAAGTCAAGAGCTTCTAGAAGAATGTATTGGAAGATCCCAAATTGAAGACCGTATCTGAATAAAATACAGATTCAAATACTCAAAACAGAATTTATAAAGAAGCTTCTCGAGACTGGACGAAGACGTGGCCAAAAGATCTGGACCAACGGCCCTGATCTTTGACGCATGGCCTCGCCTGGTGAAACCCTAGCCTTCAATGCTTATATATATTGCATGTAAGAGCCAGAATACGAGAGAGGAGGCCAGGATTACGGTTTCTTCTCATTTAGTGTATCTTAGTGTAGGATTTTCTTCTTCCTTTGTATTTTTTTTCTTTTTAGATTATGCATTAGGCCAGGATTAGGGTTTCTTCTCCTTAGTATAACTTAGGATTTTCTTCTTCTTTTTCTTTGATTTTTCTCTTTTTTATAGATCATGTATTAGGCAAGAGATTGATTCATAAAAGAAAAGGAGAGTGATTGTAAGCGTCGGGGTGGTTCTTGAAAAGGTGAGTAGGAAGGTTGGTTTTGAAAACTTTGGTGAAATTGTAAGTCCATCAAATATTGAAATTGTTATTCAGACTCATGGAAGAAATTTATACTCTTTCCCAAGATGGATTTTTCTTCTTGGGGAGGTGGGACTTGGGAAGGTAAGTATGAATCTTGGAAATTCTTTGTAAATAGGGAGTCCAACATGTTTTAAATTGTCGATCAGACTCACGTAAGACTTTCATACTCTTTTCTAATTCGGATTTTTCTTCAGTAGGTGGTTCAGGAAAAGAAATATATGAAGCGAAATTGGGAAAAGAATGTGGATAAGGTGATTGAAAATTAGACTCGGGGGAGGTGAATCCCCATTAACTCTGTGAAGAGTGAAAATATTTTTGAAAATTTTGGTCATAAGATTGGGGGTATGGGTTATATTGAGTCAGATAAATCCAATCCGGTCTATTTGGTTGGTTCATAGTGTAAAAAGCTCGGTTTGAGTTATTCGAGTCAAATGAGGTCAAGGCTAAAAACGGATTCATGTTAAAGTTGAAAAAATTTCTGTTATAATCCATTTCACAACAATCACAAACAAAAAGATAAAACAAAACAAACAAAAAGAAAGAAAAAAATTAAAACAAGCGTATGCTAGGGTTGATCTAGATCTAAACGACTCCTAACTAGTCGACTATCCAAGAGAGGTCTATTGCAGTATCTGACCCCGAGCTAATTGGTCAGGTAGGGATAAAATTCAGTTGGAGATATCTGTGCGTAAGTAACGAGCCTTAATTACACCAAACCACTAAATTTTCGAGACTTAATTTCTTAATGCCTAATCCTTAGACACCGATTTGGTAAGAGTTTGATACTAACAACTTCCTCCCGAGGTCAATCATCTTAATGAGTTTGAGATGTCCCTAGGGGCCAACGTCTAGTAAGTTCTATTTAGGCTTGATTTTTATAAGTGAGGAGGTGGTTGTGCTAAGAAAGGATAATGATTTTCCCACCTTATGTTATCATGGGATTTGCCCTTAAGTTTGATTCGTGCAAGTGTGCAATATAGACAAGAATAAACACTTGAGTAAGTAAATCACTTACGTATTTGTCCTAAGTTATATGCAATGTAATATGTACACCTCGGTTCTGCTCACAACAACAGAACAAAAATATAGTAAATTGAAATTTAATTGACACGTGCCTACAATGCAAATGTCTAAACCGGTTTTTAACACGTTTAATTACTGATTTTGTTGTTAATTATTGCAATGTACAGACAATAACACTGAAAACTAACTATAGAATACATTATAACATGAAAATATGAGGAACTCCGCAAAATTTTGGATCCAAAAACCTAAACAAGCCGTTTTTCCATGGCATCTAAGGGCATGGCGTGGAAAAAGTTTTGAAGCAAGCTCCCTGCGAGCTACAGGGAGATTGATCTTTTGCAATATCCAGTTTCTGTAAAAATTGACCTGCACCAAGAAATAGAGAAGAAAATGTTAACAAAATTTAAACTAAATCGTTCCCATCCCCGGCAACGGCGCCAAAATTTTGATCGGAGGGGAACCATGCACTGAAATGTGTGTTTTGAAAATAAGAATTTAAGTGTGTGCGCTTTGGCTTCCTCGATACTTCCGTTATAGCAAAGTGGCTATACGAGTCAAATCCTTAGGGACGAGAGGCAATAGAAGCATTAACGGTGTTCACGTTAGTGTTAACGAGTTCTTCTAGGTTTCAAAAGAATCAAAAGAAAAGAAGACAAAAGTAGAAGTATAAGGAGAAGGCGACGAAAACATAAAAAAATGATAAAGAAGTTGTGGTTTGGATTTAGTTCTGAAAATAAAGTAAAAAGAAAAAAAAAAATTCATGGATCACTCACTACTAATTGCTCTCATTAATCACACTAACCTCCTTGTTGATAGGTGCCTCACATTAGATCCTTGACAACACTAGACTTGATTTCAAGAAGCTTTTCAAAGCATGACCCATAAGAGTGTTCTTCTCCCTCAACCTTGCTTCACAAGCCGAAACTTGAACATCAACCCATCAAGGTTCATTAGAAGGCAAGTATGGGATGAGAAGCAAATGCACAAATTATATGAGCTAAAGATGAGTGGATGAAATCAAACTTGCATCACAAGCAAGCTAATGCAAACATTAAATCATCAATGCCGGTTAGAGGCAAGCATGAAATAAAGGAGTTAGTTATAAGTTAGAAGTTAGAACCCATCATCATGAGCTATCAATGGCTCTTGTAAGAGCAAGACCTTGCATGATGCTATGAGATTCATGTGGATTGTCAATCAAGAGTTAGAGATTAATGAGTTAGTAGTAAGATCACTATGAGAGAAAAATTAGCTAAGCATCATGTAAGAATTCAAAGGAGAAACAATAGAAGAAAAGGAGGAAGCTTTTATATTTATCAATAATCTATTACATCAACACTCTCTTTCTCCTATGATCACTCTCTGGCCTAATACGTGATCTAAAAAGAAAAGAAAATACAAAAGAAGAAGAAAATCCTATGCTAATTACACTAAAGGAGAAGAAACCCTAATCCTGGCCTCCTCTCTCGTATTCTGGCCATCTAGAGTTGCATTTATAGGAAAAAGTGACTTGGGGAGCACAAGATGATGTAATGTATTGAAGTTCAGGGGCACGCTCCCTGACTTTGCCATGGAAACACGATAAAAGCTGCGTTTCCACGGCAAGATCAGGGAGAGATCCCTTGATCTTTTGCCTGGTTCTGTGTATTGCTTCGAGATGCTTTTGTATATGTTCAGAACTGCGTACATTAGACCCGTATTTCTCCAGATATAGTTTTAATATGAAAATCCAATGTGTTCTTCTAAACACTCTTTGTCTTGGCCTCCAAAAAATCCGAATTAATTACTCAAAATAGGTTTAATTAAGCTCTTATTTTCACTTTTGCCTTTATACCCTTATAATCTGCATAAGAGATCAAAACGCGGTAAGAAGCAGTATTTTATTTATAAACTGGTAGAAAATGCGATAGTAAAATGCATAATTGACGACTAATCAGTTTCCACTGACAACAATGGTACACTAGTAGGAATACATGAGAGAAAGTTGAGAGGACATAAGTTACAAGACTATAAATGAGAGAGAGAGATGAAAGGGTATCCTTTTAATCATGAACATACTTGGAGTAACAGTGGAGGTTATATGATGGGAGTCATGATGGGAGTCATGGTGAAAAATGTAGGGACATCCATATTTATCTTTATTTATCAAAACTGACCGAAGGAAGGTTTTCTCCCGTGAATCGTATAGAAACTTTGTCTGTTCATCTTTATCCGCAACAGAGAGAGAGAGAGAGAGGGAGAAACCCCTCCTTTCTCTCTCAGCTCCCCCTTCTTCTTCCTCCTTTTCTTTTTCTCTCCCCTCCTCCTCCTCCTCTGATCGATCGGTTAGTTTTTCACCGACATTGATGGTATACTAGTTTACAATAATTATCAAAATCGACTGAATGAAAGTTTTTGACTCATATAGAAACTTTATTTGTCCGTTCGTCCATCTTTTACTCTCTCTTTTAGCTTTCCCTCCTTTTTTCACTTTTTTCTTTCTCTTCTCTCTCCTTTTCTTGACTATCAGTCAGTATTCTACTGACAACAGCTGGACATGACTAGTTAAAACTGATGAAAAAGAGATTTTTTTTCCATGACTCCTTCGTAAACTTTTTCTGTCCGTCCTTCTATCTTCATCTGTAAAGAAAGAGCGAGCAGGCGGAGCAACATCACTCCTCTTTTTCCTTTCCCTCCTCTTTTCCCCTCCTCTCCTCTCACGTTTTTTCTTCCTCTTCTTCGCTGGTAAAATTCAATCAATTTCTCATTACAAATATTATATGCTAGTCAAAACCGACCAAGTCAAGTAAGAGAGATTCTCTCCACTCCCATATGAAAGTTGTTCACCTTGTCTTTCTGTCTACAACTTTCTTCTATTTGTAAACAAAAAAACATCTCTACCCGATCCTCCACTCTCTCTGCCTCTCCGATCCGCCGCTCTCCCTCTCTCGGTGTTCGATCCGCCCCTGCGGCGGCTCACCCCTCTCTCTGCCTCTCCGATCCGACGCCACCTCTCCTTTTCTCGCTGTCCAATCCGCCCCTGCCGTCAGCAACTTTGATCTTTCTGTTCTTGATCCAGGTTAGAGTTTTTTATGATTTGATTCTTATATCTATTCTGTTCTTGATCCATGTTAGGGTTTTTATGATTTGCAATTTTTCATGATTTCTCAATTACTTATCCATTTCTTATCTTAGTTACCATTACTGATCTCGGTTAGCTATAGAGTTCCAGAGTTTGATTTTCGATTTAAATTTGTTGTTCTGATGCAGCGTGGGGGATGATTAGCGTCTGAGCAATGTGTTGGAGATTCTTTACTGTAATTTTTAGGCTTGCTCGATCAAAAGCTAGAAGGTTTTTTGCTTTTAGGGTTCGATTCTTAGGTTTTTGTTACTGTTCAAGAATTCATTTTGTTGAATCTTTACAGTTTATTTTTTATAATGTGAGCTAGGTTTAATCTTTTCTTTCATCATTTGTTGATTGTTTTTGTTCTTGATTTAGCATTCGAAATGATGATTATTTATCTGCTTTTCTTTTAATTATTTCATTCTCATCTTGCTATTGATTTAAACTCAAATTATTTCTGTATCAAGTTCTGGTTAAGGTTTTTTTTCTTTACATTTCAATTAATCAGAATCTGGTCTTCAGCAAGGTTTAGAAAATAAATAGTTTGAAATCACATTAGGATTAGAGCAGAACCGTAAGACTTGCTTGATTTGGTTAGCATTATATCTTGATGATAGCAGGACAAATATCAAAACATGTACATTTAAGTTAGAAAAATAGTTTTTTTTAACATTACTTAATATAATTTAAATTTAAACTTTGGAGACAAAAACATGTATAGGAAAATCCATAAACAAAAAAAAAATGTAAAGGAAGGCACGTTACATAAAACTTATCAATTAAAAGGCCAACTAAAAATTTGAAAATAATTGTGATGCAGTATTTCAAACTTACCCAGCAGAAATTGATTATCACTATGCCAGATGATTTGAATTCAGTAGAAGATGGTGCCACATGACCCTTAAAAGCATAAAAGGAATGCAATTTAAGAGTGAAATATGTATTGATGCTGAAACCAAAATCTAAATTTTAAATTGAAGAAAACTCTCACTTTAAGTACACTAGTTTCCTAACAACGAATGCTGATAAAATTTCTCCGAGATGGTCATATACAATTGTTGGATCAAATATTCGAAACATGTATCGCAAAGAGTTTGAAAACATATGCTATAATAGCCAATATGTGAAAAAACCAAAACAATATAATTAAAAAAATATAAAGCACAATGATTTGACAATCTCAGGCGAGAAGGAAAACTAAGGATTCGACAGTTCATTCTAATTGAACTAATGTGAGATTTGACAGTCTCATACGAGAAGGAAAATTGAACTAATAGAGTAAATAAAAAAATGATATTTTCTTCAGTATATTCCAGACTTTTCCATTTCATGCCTAAAAAAAGAAAGAAAGGGGAAAAAAAGAAAGAAAAGAAAAAAAACATATTCTGATATTCACATTAGTTTTTTGTTTTTCTGGTGAGAATTATTAGAATGAAAAAGAAAATTGAACTAATAGAGTAAATAAAAGATGATATTTTCTTCAGTATATTTGAGACTTTTAAAAAATCTGATGCTTTAATCTGTCAATTTTCTCCTATTAGCTCCAAGGCCAATTTCCCTCAAGCCACCAAACTTAATGAAAAAAAGGTGCATAGATGCCAAACATTTCAACTGTCTATTAACACCTCCAGTAACTAGGATTCATTGACATTAGAAGCCATATGCAGCAAGACATGTGATTTCTGCAACCTGGTACATTGTAATTAGCTCTTGTTTCAAATCAAAATCAATATCCATCCTTCAAGACATCTTTGTACGTTGAAAATCACTGTAAACTAGAGAACCAAAATGATTAAATAGCTAAATGGGCATCAATAACACCAGAAACCACCAACTTCTCCACTTGCTAGATGTTCAATTCTATGGCATACCATTAATTTTCCAATTTTCATTCTGTTTTTAACTTCTTCAGTTTATCCTTCCAAAACAACTTGGTTCGTAAAATGTTTAAATAGATAAAATAACTTCTCTACTTCACTGGAAGTGTAATTCTATGACATGCTACTATTGACACACCCCTAGCAATAATGATTGATTTTGATAATTATCACGGTGTTTGCTTTTGTGAACGCACCAACATAACGCCAATCACGCCACAAACATCCAATTGAAAATCAAAATCTCATGTCAAATGACTCAGCTACCCATTATCATGTGTTGGGCTATAACAATACACAAAAGTTAGGGTCTTACTCTTGATCGAGCAGTGGTAGATATTGATAACAGGAAAAACCTTGAATTGACTTTTGTTGCATTACCTAGGACCAAAAACTCGAGTGACTTGGCATTTAATTCAATGTGTTCAGTTTTGAAAGCCTGCAGAAAATTGAAAAATGTAATGGTCTTAAAAGTCAGTTATAGGAAGAGGAACGCCTAAACCTCATGTAATCAATTATTTGTTTAGTTTGTCAAATCCTTATCATTTATTTTTTATACACTTGTGAATAACGTATGTGGATATCTACTATTCTAATTTTAGTCTATTATGTTTTGTTTTAAATATTTTGTGTACTAATTATTAATATTTTCTTATAAATTTGAAGAGAGCTATATGTATAAATGATATTTAAGTCTATTGAGAATTTTGATTCATTAACGTTGTGAAGAACAAAAAGGTAACTTTTTTTACATGTTTAACATATTCATAGTATAACATATGAATCTAAGTATCGATAATTGACGGTCTTGCATTTAATTGCGTCACAGATTTTGATATCGTGGTTGACCTTCTTCCGACAACCACTCTCTCGTCATCGTCAGTCTCCAATCTCGGCCGGTAAGTTCCCACCGCTTCGCTGTATACTAATTTAATTTTTATACTTGTATTCATTTATCAATTGTACTAAGAAGCGGTCACAAGTTGCTTATTCTTACTCACGGTGATCTCAACCACAGCTCATTCTTTTCTTCCTTGGTCTCCCTCTCACATTCTCGCAGTACACAGACTGAGATGAGAAGTGAGAATGGTTCAGCTCAACTGCGGCCTGGGTCTGGTGGCGATCTCCTACATATGCATCGACTACCTCCGCCACGTGTCCCCCTACTGGCACGAGCGCCTCCAGCCGGCGCTGTGGGTGGCGCTCGCCCTGGCGGCAGTCGCACGTGCCCCCTCCTATCGCTACTGGCCTCTTGAGATCAGAGCGGCGATCCCTTTCCTCGCGTCACTGGTCTTCATGATCTGCGCTTTCCTCTGCGAGATGATTTCGGTTCGATTCGTTACTCCCGTTCTCGGCCTCGATTATCACAGGTGAGTGCACGACGCAAAAAACCCCTTCATTCTTTCTAAAAATTGCAACTTTGATTTCGTTCTTGAGTTGGAAATGTTATCTGCAATTAAATGGAACTAGTTTACAGTGATACTGATAGCATAGCATCCATAAGGAGATACATAAAGTTCATATTTTTTAAAAAAATGCAAAATTTCAATCTTATGAATATTAGTAACATTATCTTTTCTACGCCTCAGCCTCATCGCTTTCCCTCAGCTAGTAATGACTTATTCCACTTAGCTTATAAAGTTACTACACAGACAAACCCAAAAATTGAAATGGAAGATTTTTGGTTGTTATTTGGGTAATAATTCACAGTGTCTGAGGCTTTTATAAGTTATCACAATACGTTAGGTGCGGATGCATACTCTAGGCTCTGATACTTTTGTTCTAAGCCTCACTATAAGTGTGTACGCTCGTTCGAGCCTAGTCTGTGTAGCAGAATTTCCAACAATATTTCTATCAAGCTTATTTGGTATTTATCTAGTGTCAATGCCCCAGAGGATTGGGATTAAAAGGCTCATTGTTTTGTGTCACATGGGTAATAGTGAAACTCTTTGAAGATAGAGGGATATCATGCTAAGCACTTCCTACCGAGTTCATGATTGGTCTACAAGTGCATCGAGGGATGGAGGTTTACGAGGGTCCATGGGTATATATGAGATATTTATTCTTTATTTACATTTGGAGATTAGCATTTGATCACCCTTTCCTTATTATTTATTATGTTGTGTGTGTGTGTGTGCGCGCGCACGCGCGCGCGCGGACGGCGTGCGTCATGCGTTCGTGCATGTGTGAGCGGGTGTTGTGTATTGAGAAATAGGTGAAGCCCACAAATTGCCTCCCCCAGGATTCAAACTTGGATTATCTTGTTCTTCTACTTCTCCTTTACCATCCACAGAGCTCCTTTCCTAGCCCTTTTCGCAGTAAGCTGATTACTTTGGTTCTATTATTGATGCTTTGTCATCCATTCACGGTCCGCAACATCCTTTTCTGTAATATAATGCAAAGGAAAATAGGAGGAAGGGGTTGATGATTCGATGCAACTGTGATCCATTTTGGTGATGGATTTCTTTTTGATGCCATTACGGTTAGTTCTCTTCCTGCATGGTAGTTTCAGTTCTCTCTTCCCTGAAGTTCAGCAAACAGGACTATCCACAATGGACATTTTGACTGAGACACCTGACTATTATTATTTCTTGTTTTCTATTGCCTGTTGTCAAACTTATTAATCTCCTCATCTGACACGAGAGAAAAAGTTATTGTAAAACTATTTTTTCTTTTTAGATAAAGGATGGGAATGTTTGAGATTCCCAGCCGGCTGTATTACTATACAAATGCTTGTGTAGAACTTAAGTTACACCAGAACTTAAATGTGTTACGAATTGCCAGTTTGACGTAAGCATTGATCTCTGGAGCTGTTGTTATATAACCAAAAAATTCACAGAGCATGGATAATGCATACGCTCGATGAAAATGCCTGAATGTCACTTATTATATTTCTAGAAGTTAATGAGTTCTCAAACACTACCATACTTTGTGCAATGTCAAAGCAACTAGAGATTCACCAACACCTGTTTCAATCTTAGGATAGCAGATAATTCCAATTAACCATAGTTAGGAACATCGTTTGATTAACCAGATGTGTTGATGCTTTTCTTTTGCTTATTTCATGAACCATATGTGCAGTTATAGAAATTTTTCTACAAACTTTTTTCTAGTCAACAAAATGCCGAGTCTTCGCCTTTGATTTTGGTACCATATCATTTGATATTGAATAAGTTTCTAGCCTTTTTCTGTGAAGACTTTTATCATCTTAAAAGTTAGATTTTACATGAGCTAGATTTTTTTATTTAGTGGTGAACTTATACCGTACTACTATTTATTTACAGATCTGCATTTCCTCTTCCTGATACTGGCCATTGGCTCCTTTTAGCATTGAATGAGAAGTTACCTCAAATGGTTGTTGATATATTAAGAGCTCGCATTGTTGGACTTCATCATTATTTAATGCTGTTTATGATGCTTGTTTTTCTGTGCTTTTCAACTCTGTCAAAGCTCCTGGCCTTGGACTCGCTGCGAGGTATATGTTTACCATGGCTATAGGCCGTCTTCTTCGTGCCATGACATTTATTTCTACAATTCTTCCATCAACTCGGCCTTGGTGTGCTGATTCCCGATATGAAATTCCTTCGCATCCTCACCCCTGGGCTCAAAAATATTTCATGCCATATGCTTCTGATTCTTCAGCCATTCGGCGAGTGATACAAACTGATACACATTATGGTCAGTGAATACATTGAAAAAATGATATATGGTGAACCACATGCAGTGAAATGGATCAAACCAATTGTCTGATTCATTTTCCTTTTTGGTTTTCATGAAGCAACTGTTAGGGAATATCCTGGCGAGGTCCGGCCTGATTGGGGTAGGATGAGCTTCCTCATAGATATCATGAGGCCTGGTGCTTCTGATAGATCATGGTATCAGCTGTTGAAGAGAGGTAGTGGAGGATGCAATGACCTCATGTACAGTGGTCATATGCTTGTTGCTGTTTTGACTGCTATGGCATGGACAGTATGTTTTCTAACTTTACAAGATGAATTAACATGTTACTTCAGGTTGAATTGCTGTTTGTCTATTTGAAATTGTTCAGAGTAAAGGTTAAAGTTGGGTTAAGTTCAACAAATGCATATCAGATTAGTTGTAGCCTGCTACAGGCCAAATATCAGTTGTATGAGCCGGAATATTGGTTCATGTGACAACATGGGTGTATTATCAGTCAATACTTGTTATTAGGGATTGAGTCTACATGCCAATTTTCTCATAGTGTTTTTACGTAGTGTTGTACCCCTAACTGATAGCCTGATATTACCAACATTTAGAACACTGCTTGAGATATTGATTCTTCTCTTCTTAAAATTAAATGTGATGAACAATTTAAGTTTGGTATTCGTAAATGCGACACAACCACCTTAAAATCAGAGTTTTCTTTTCCTTTCGTTTTTTTCTTTTTTTTTCTTTCTGTTTTTTTTCCGTCTCTCTTCGAGTCATAGCCCAAGGAGTAATCCTGAGCAACCTTCTCATAGGGATCCATCTACGCATCCGTCAACGTAATGTCCTTGCTTGAAAACAGCATATGTTTTTCTTGGTTTTATGTTGCTTCTTCATGCTTGCACTTGGTGCATTAAAATTTATTGCTTGATCAGTTCTTTTCGTCTCATTGATTTGTATATTTTCAATATCTTTAACAATTACACATTACTTATTCTGGAAATGCACAAACAAATGTGAATATTAAGACCCTTGTTTGAAATCTTGGTATCGGTATCAATATCCGTTGTCGGATTTTGGTATGGGAATCGGCAATATTGGCTGTTTTGTTTTGTTAACGGCAATATCATGGTTATTTTGGATCATATCGGCAGTATGAGTATCGGGTCAACATGGGCGATATTTCAAGCCTCGATTAAGACATTAAAATTATTTTTTTAATGACTTCTACACATCTCCAATTGACTAGTTAAATCTTAGCCTGACTAGTATTCGAACACTTTTTGATGGTTCATACATTCAGTGATGTGAAATTCATGTCCTTGCTTAAAGATAATTTTTCTTGTCTTTCCAACTTGCACTATTAATGGTTCCGATGGTTTTTTATCATGAAACTTATAGTAATTCTTTCATTGCTGACATTATCAAGAACAAAAAATAAAAATGGAAGCAGCTGGTAAAATTCTTAAACCACCCAAATGTATCACCACTACACTAACAAGTTGGGCATTTTAGAATAAAAATACACCAACTATGGTCAAAATTTGAAATTCACCCTCTATAATAGCCTGGGTAGCACTCTCAGAATTTGCCTAGCTCAGAATTAAGGTGAAATTTGGTGGTTTTCTTCCTGGTTGAACTGGAATTCACACCATTCATGCTGCGAGCCCCTATACATGTAAGATCACGGTTTAAAATCTCAACATTGGCATCGGTATCTGCCAATGTTTTTTAGTATCAATATCGGCTATATCGGTAATATAAACCCGATATGGCGATATTATAAGGTTAATATTGCATAGGTGCCTAAAAGCCCGAGACAATATTGCCGATATATACCAGAAATAACTCATATTTGGAACCATGTATAAGATACATCACATATTATGTATCTTGCATCTATACTTTATGTTCCATCTTGTTTTTGGTTTCTCCACTTGTCTATAATTTGTAGACACGGACGTGAGTGCTGTACAGATGTAGGGTGTTGGACAAAACAAATTCTTCAAAGTCTAGAAATGAGATCTGACTATAGATGTATGTTTTCTAGATATATGCATTAACATACAAGTATCCTTATGTGGTTTGCTATTTACATATCAAATTGTCAGAGTAAAGTGATTTATGAAGCAATTATTTTCTGCCAAAAGGGCCATTGGATACTTTATCTTATACATAACTTGAGGTGAATAAAGGTTCATACCAATGTTTAAAATAATGATAATGTAAAATAAACGTTTTTCCTTTATTAAGTTAAGATAGGTTATAACATAACACATAACGTAGATTACGCGATTTAATATTTATTTAATAAAAATAAATATATATACTATATTTAAGAATTTATATAAATAGAAAAATAAATTTAAAAATTAAAAAATATTAAAATAATATATAACACATTTAGCAAGTCTCACAATAATTTTTAGCAAGTATCACAATAATTTTTCACATTCACAAGTTATAACAAATTTGCAAACATAACAAATTTTATAGTCATAATATCGTGGGGATGGTTCATGCCCTAATCTCATCTATTATGACTAAATCCTCCTCCTTCAAGATGTACTTAGCATCCTTCGGATCGATATCATTCCCGGTCTTATCCACATCATCAATAGCGAGTCCTTTTCCTTTACCCACGGAAGAAGAACTGTCGACCCTTTATCTCTTTTCTCTAAACTCGTTATCAACCGCAACGCTAATAATTTGATTACTAAGTACAGTGACATCTAGAGAATCTCTGTCCTCATTATCTTTCTTGCCTCATTTAGCTATGCAATATCATCTGTAAGACATGCTCTTCGGTCTCTACAAGCCATTCATCATAGCTAGTCGGTTTCTCTATCAAAATCGGATTAATATGCAATTGCCTTCTAATATTCCACTCTTGAAGCTTGATATTGTATATAACATATGAAATCACCTAGAGGGGGGTGAATAGGTGATAATGCTAATCAATGGACAAATTAAAAATTAAGATGTATCAATCACCCAACAAGATTCACAAGATGAATGAAAGCAAGTAAATATAGCAATGATGATGATAAGCAAGTAATAAGTGCAAAAATGTAAACCAAACGCAAACACAAGGATATGTTATCGAGGTTCGAGCACCCAGCTCTACTCCCCGCCTTCCCCAGAAGGATTCTAGCTACTTCCACTATTACAAAGAAATCACAATTACACCGGAGTACCCAACTCCAGAATCTCAAGTACAAGCAATTTTTGAGTAGTCAAAAGACCACAAACTCTCTCTTTCAAAAGCCTCTTCCCTTACAAAAGGTCCTTAGAGAACAATGAGTAGGAATGAAGCTCTTGTGTGCAAGGAGAAAAGAAAATGAAATCAGAGAATTCTTTTGAAAAACACTTCAGAAAATGAGAGAATTTCAGCACAAAACCAAGATCTTTTGAAAGCCTTAAACTTGGAAACTTTTGGAATTTTTCTCTTGTAATTAATTGTTGTAAACAATCTCTCCCCAAACACACCCTATTTATAGGAGGGCTAGGGTTAAGGGATAAAACATAATTAGGATTAATCAGAGAGTATTAAGTTTGAAATATATCCCTTAAACTAATTTTAAACACAAAAAGACAAAATTTAAAACAGCCCAGAAAATAGCCGTTTACTGTTCAACGGCTAGTCCGGTCGACCGGTCGGTCGACCGCCTATTCAAAATAGAGCCGTTACAGGCATACGGTCGACCGCCCGGTCGACCCAACAAAACCCGAGAGCAAAACTATTACAGTCAGGTTGACCGCCCGTCGACCGGCAAACATGCACACTGATACGTGCATCTGCCAGAACCACGGTCGACTTGTCCGGTCGACCGGACAAGACTGACACAGGCACGGTCGACCGGCTCAGGTCAAAAGTCAAGTTTAAAACACAATTTTGAAAAGACTTTGATTTTTATGAAAAATATCTTTAAATAGTACTAAGTATAAAACTTAAAAATTGATTTGTAGGCAGAGGATTTTGTATCAAAATATTTTTGTACATTTTATAGAAAATCATCTTAGAAACAATATGTGCGCAAAAACGTGTGTGATTGAGCTTTCAAACCTATCCATCATTCTTTAACAAAATTCTAAACCTATAAAACTAAAAACAAATCTTGTTGAGCAATCTTCAAGTCTTGAGCCATGCTATGCCTTGCTAGAGCCGCTTCTTCTATGTTCCTTCCTTGATATGCAATATGCCTTCTTTGCTTCATGAAACCTAGAAGTTGTTGCAATAGCTAAGCAATGGCCTCTAAATGTGGTACTAACCTGAAACTTATCTTAAACAAACTCATTAGTACCAAATAGCACTAATTTGGTTTGTCATCATCAAAACTCAATAAATGGAGAGTGTAACCTTTTGGGCCAACAATCTCCCCCTTTTTGATGATGACAAAACAAATAGGCTACAAGATAAAAATATAGGGGAGGAGAAAACTCCCCCTCAAATTATGCTATATAAAGGAAACATTTAAACTCAAAACACAAGAATTCATTGAAAACATAAAAACATATATGCTCTTGATATCAATTTAAACCAATTGAAACAATAATGAAAATCACATGTTATTTTCTTGATACTAACAAACACACAAGAATTCTCAAAACGCATGAAACAAAACAAGACAACAAAAACATATATAAACTCATATGGAACCAAGACCATATAAATTTATTTTTATCATGCACTAACTTATTCTCCCCCTTTTTGTCATACATCAAAAAGGGTTAGGAATCACATGTTTAATCAATAATACAAACATTAAGTTCTCCACAAATAAACGAAAATCTAGCAAAATCAAGAGGTTTAGTGAAAATATCGGCTAGTTGCAAACCCGTAGAAACATAATCAATATCTATATCTCCTTTCTCAAAATGATCTCTAAGAAAGTGATATCTAATCTCAATGTGCTTGGTCTTACTATGTTGATTTGCATTCTTAGTCATGTGAATAGTACTAGTATTATCACAAAATATTTTTATATGATCAAAATGCAAATCAAAATCAAGGAGAGTATGTTTCATCCAAAGGACTTGTGCACAACAAGCCCCCGCGGCAACATACTCCGCCTCGGCGGTTGAGAGTGCTACGGAATTTGTTTCCTAGAGGACCATGAAACAAGACAATTACCAAGAAATTGACATGTCCCACTAGTACTCTTTCTATCTACTCTACAACCCGCATAGTCGGCATCCGAATAACTCGTCATTGAGAAATCTCCGGTTTTCGGATACCATAGACCCATCCCAATAGTGCCCTTAATATAACGAATAATGCGTTTTACCGCAACAAGATGGGACTCTTTAGGACACGATTGAAATCTAGCACAAAGACACCCACTAAACATGATATCCGGCCTACTTGCCGTTAAATATAAAAGACTTCCTATCATGCTTCTATATAATTTAATATCAACATCTTTACCTTGGTCATCTTTATCAAGCTTGGTTGTAGTTGCCATGGGAGTGTTGCAAGTCTTTGAGCCTTCAAGTCCAAACTTCTTTACGAGTTCCTTTGCGTACTTGGCTTGACTTATGAACGTCCCGTTTTGCAATTGCTTGATTTGGAGTCCAAGGAAGAATTGAGCTCACCCATTGAAGACATTTCAAATTCAAGTTGCATGACCTTTTCAAAATCCTTGCATAAAAGCTCATTAGTAGAACCAAAAATTATATCATCTACATAAATTTGCACAATTAATATATCATTATCAACATGCTTAGTAAATAGAGTTGTGTCTACTTTGCCTTTAACAAAATCATTTGAAATTAGAAAACTAGAAAGTCTTTCATACCAAGCTCTAGGAGCTTGTTTCAATCCATATAAAGCTTTATCAAGTTTAAAAACAAAATCAGGATGAACATGATCAACAAAACCGGGAGGTTGAGAAACATAAACTTCTTCATTAATAAAACCATTCAAAAATGTACTTTTCACATCCATTTGAAAAAGTTTAAAATTTTTGAAAGATGCAAAAGCTAGTGTCATCCGTATGGCTTCAAGCCGTGATACGGGTGCAAAGGTCTCCTCAAAGTCAATTCCCTCAACTTGAGTGTAACCTTGGGCCACTAACCTAGTTTTATTCCTAATGACATTTCCGGACTCATCCATCTTGTTTCTAAAGATCCACTTAGTACCAATTATTGGTCTATCGTGGGGCTTAGGAACAAGGTGCCAAACTTGGTTGCGCTCAAATTGATTGAGTTCCTCTTGCATGGCAAGCAACCAATATGGGTCCGTCTCGGCTTCGAGAATGCCTTTGGGTTCAAAATGAGAAATGAAAGCAAAGTTGCCACATAGGTCATGGAGTTTGGAGCGCGTTGTGACTCCTTTAGATGCATCACCCAAGATGAGCTCCTTAGGATGATTTGCAGCGTATCTCCAAGCTTTAGGAAGCGGTTGAGAGCTTTCCTCTTTATCCTCTTGAACATCACCAATTGATTCTTGCTTTTCTTCTTGAGCGGGTGAGTCCTTCAAGGATAGTTTCTCCATGTTTTCACCTAATGGTTCAATCTCTACAACATTCTCAACAAACACATTAGATTCTTCAAATTTAACATGCATGGTTTCTTCAATAGTATGTGAAGATCTATTAAATACTCTATATGCTTTGCTAGTAGAAGAATATCCAACAAATAGCTTCATAAGCCTTAGCATCAAATTTACCCAAATTCTCCTTAGTATTTAAAACAAAACACTTCCATTCAAAAACTTTAAAATATGCAACATTAGGTTTTCTAGAATGATACATTTCAAAAGATGTTTTGGAAGAATTCTTACACACATAAATACGATTTGAATATAGCATGCGGTGTTTACGGCCTCGGCCCATAAATATTGAGGGAGGTCATATTCACTTATCATTGTCCTAGCCATCTCTTGAAGTGTTCTATTTTTCCTTTCTACTACTCCATTTTGTTGTGGAGTCCTAGGACAAGACATTTCATGCTTGATTCCCTTTTCATCACAATAAGTCATGAAGAGTTGGTTAACAAACTCACCACCTCTATCACTCCTTATTCTCAAAATCGAAAAGCCTTTTCTTTTCAACCCTTTTTCGAAAATTTTGAAATGAGAAAAAGTTTGATCTTTATTTTGCAAGAAGAAAACCCAAGTGAAACGGGAAAATCATCAACTAAAACAAATGCAAATCTACTACCATTTAAACTTTTAGTTTGTGTTGGTCCAAAAAGATTCATATGAATTAGTTCTAAGGGCCTAGTAGTCATGATATCCTTAATTGGTTTGAAGGAAGACTTGGTTTGTTTCCCAAGTTGGCACGCACCACAAATGCGGTCTTTCTCAAACTTCAAGCAAGGTATACCCTTTACTAATCCTTAGAATTAATTCTAGCAAGATGGTCAAAAGATGCATGTCCTAATCTTCTATGCCAAAGTCAAGAATTTTCATCAAAAGCATTCAAGCATTTAGTAGAACAATCTAAATTAAGCATGTCAATAATATAAACATTATTATCACGAAAACCGGTAAGAATACAAACATCGGATTTAACATCAAAAATCTTGCAAGAAGAATCATCAAAAAAACTTTAAGTCCACGGTCACAAAGTTGACTAATGCTAAGCAAATTATGTTTTAAACCATCTACTAAAACAACATTTTCTATAATAGGAGATGCACCAATTTGAATGTTACCTATACCGATGATAGTTCCTTTGGAGTCATCCCTGAAGGTGACGGAGCCACCTTCCATGTACCTTGATAGGGTTGTGAAGTTGTTGATATCCCACGTCATGTGTCTTGAACACCACTATATCAAGGTACCACCGCTCCCTACGTCTTGGAGCCTTGGTGTGTACCTACATCAAATAATTTAGGTCTTGATTTTGGTACCCACATTTTCTTGGGTCCTAAAGAGTTAGTTTCATTAACCCAAACAAGATTATTGGTCCTATTTACTTGGTCATAACAAAATTTAGCCAAATGTCCATTCTTACCACAATAAGTGCATCTATACACTCTACCATATTTAAAAGCATAGTGAGTGTGTGATTTGTAGCATGAGAATTGTGAACATGGGAAGATTTAGTATGAGTAGTGTGAGCATGTGAATTTTTAACATGAGAGGTGTGCTTTTTGGAAAACTTTTCTTCTAGTTTCTTAGTGTTAAAAGCACAATCTTTCAAAACTTTTTTAAAATCAACCATTTTAGTTTTTAAAGAGGAAATTTCTTTTTCATCAACAATAGGAGATTTTCCCTTACAAGAAACCTTGTAGGCATTAAACTCATTTTGAATAGAAATAAGATTAGAAGAAATATCATCCTTTTCTTTAGAAACCATAGCAAGTTGATTTTTGAGAAAAGCAACTTCCTTTTGCAATTTTAAGCATTCAAGTTTCTTGTTATCATAAGTTTCGGAAAGTTTAACAAAAGCATGTACTAGAACTTCCTTACTTAATTCATCATCTTCATCATCAAGAGATTGAGAGGTTACCTTGGAGTGTTTGCCATGAAACACATGTTTGTCGTATCCACCTCTTCTTCGGACTCGCTTTCTGAATCTCACGTTGCCTTGTATGCTTTCTTTTCCTCGCTTCTTTGGCTTGAAGGAGGAAGTCATCTTCTTCTTGAACTCCGGGCAATCCGCCATGATATGTCCGGTTTGCGGCAATTGTAGCAAATGATCCTTCTCTCCTCTTTGCCTTCAAATTTTCTCCGGAAATTGAGCTTGTTCTTCCGGTACAACCTCTTGACGTTCCGCACAAGTAGAGTTAGCTCCTCATCTTCTTCTTCGTCTTCTTCATCGTCATCATTGGTGGATGAAGTCTTGAAGGGTATGGATTTCTTCTTTGAAGTAGTGGCCTCTTCTCTTGCCTTCTTCTCCATCTCATGGGTCTTTAGGTTCCCAATGAGACTAATGAGGTCCATCTCGTCCTTGTCGTTCAATTCTTTTAAGGTGGTGGCCTTTATCTCCCATGAAGACGGAAGAGCACGAATCACTTTCCGCACTTTTTGATCGTTGGAGATGTCATCACCTAAGGAAGAAAGACCATTAGTGATTTTAGTAAATCTTGTAATCATACTATCAATAGACTCATCATCAATCATTTTAAATGCCTCATATTGGACCTCAAGAGATCTATCTTAGCTCTCTTGACTTGTGAAGTCCCTTCGTGTGTGACCAATAAATGTTGCCAAATCTCATAGGCGGATTGGCAATGAATTACCCGTGTAAGGTCATCCTCATTCAAGGCAGTTAATATGGAGTTTTAGGCCTTGGAGTTAGCCTCATATTCTCTAAAGTTGAAGTCGGTCCAAGTGCTCTCATCACTATCGGGTGCTACATAGGGTTTGGTCAAGGACTTGGCCACTAAGCTACCCAAAGATTGCAAAAATATAGTCAATCTAACCTTCCAAATGGGGAAATTAAGTCCATCAAATTTAGGTGGGGATTTAATGTTGTCGGCCATGCTTACTAGTGTATGAATGGATGAATGAAAATGTTGATTAGCAAATTTTAAGGATCTCTCTATGGATGTTAAGCCAAACCTAGAGTCCAAGCTCTGATACCAATTGAAAATCACCTAGAGGGAGGGGGGTGAATAGGTGATAATGCTAATCAATGGACAAATTAAAAATTAAGATGTAACAATCACCCAACAAGATTCACAAGATGAATGAAAGCAAGTAAATATAGCAATGATGAGATAAGCAAGTAATAAGTGCAAGAATGTAAACCAAACGCAAACACAAGGATATGTTATCGAGGTTCGAGCACCCAGCTCTACTCCCCGCCTTCCCCAGAAGGATTCTAGCTACTTCCACTATCACAAAGAAATCACAATTACACCGGAGTACCCAACTCCAGAATCTCAAGTACAAGTAATTTCTGAGTAGTCAAAAGACCACAAACTCTCTCTTTCAAAAGTCTCTTCCCTTACAAAAGGTCCTTAGAGAACAATGAGTAGGAATGAAGCTCTTGTGTGCAAGGAGAAAGAAAATGAAATCAGAGAATTCTTTTGAAAAACACTTCAGAAAATGAGAGAATTTCAGCACAAAAACCAAGATTTTTGAAAGCCTTAAAATTGAAAACTTTTGGAATTTTCTCTTGTAATTAATTGTTGTAAACAATCTCTCCCCAAACACCCCTATTTATAGGAGGGCTAGGGTTAAGGTTAAGGTTACAGAGATAAATATAATTAGATTAGCAGAGTAAGTTGAAAATATATCCCTTAAACTAATTTTAAACACAAAAAGACAAAATTTAAAACAGCCCAGAAAATAGCCGTTTACTGTTCAACGGCTAGTCCGGTCGACCGGTCGGTCGACCGCCTATTCAAAATAGAGCCGTTACAGGCATACGGTCGACCGCCCGGTCGACCCAACAAACCCGAGAGCAAAGCTATTACAGTCAGGTCGACCGCCCGGTCGACCGACAAACATGCACACTGATACGTGCATCTGCCAGAACCACGGTCGACTTGTCCGGTCGACCGGACAAGACTGACACAGGCACGGTCGACTGGTGCGGTCGACCGGCTCAGGTCAAAAGTCAAGTTTAAAACACAATTTGAAAAGACTTTGATTTTTATGAAAAATATCTTTAAATAGTACTAAGTATAAAACTTAAAAATTGATTTGTAGGCAGAGGATTTTGTATCAAAATATTTTTGTATATTTTATAGAAAATCATCTTAGAAACAATATGTGCGCAAAAACGTGTGTGATTGAGCTTTCAAACCTATCCATCATTCTTTAACAAATTCTAAACCTATAAAACTAAAAACAAATCTTGTTGAGCAATCTTCAAGTCTTGAGCCATGCTATGCCTTGCTAGAGCCCCTTCTTCTATGTTCCTTCCTTGATATGCAATATGCCTTCTTTGCTTCCTGAAACTAGAAGTTGTTGCAATAGCTAAGCAATGGCCTCCAAATGTGGTACTAACCGAAACTTATCTTAAACAAACTCATTAGTACCAAATAGCACTAATTGGTTTGTCATCATCAAAACTCAATAAAT